>VDFB02365978.1:0-61177 GCA_007258455.2 Sequoia sempervirens
TATATGGTGAAAATGACTACTATTCGAGCAATGTTGGGATAAGTTTTTTATTACTATCTTGAAATGGAGCAACTTGATGTAAAGACCACATTTCTACATGGTGATATGGAAGAAGAGTTATATATGCAACAATCAAAAGGTTTCAAGAAAGAAGGACATGATACTATAGTTTGCAAATTTGAAACGTAGTTTGTATGGGATAAAAAAAGCTATGTGATAATGGTACCTAAATCTCGATTCCTTTATGGCTAAAAAATAATTATCTCGGTGTGAATCTGATCCGTACATGTTTACTACAAGATTTTGGAGAATGATTAATTTGTGTTGTTGTTGCTATATGTTGATGATATGCTAGTGACCAAAACTAGAATGAATATTGTTAGAAATCTAAAACAACAATTAGCTAACAAGTTTTTGAAGAAGATCTAGGGGCTGCTAACAAAATTCTTGGAATGACAATCATACGAGATTGATAGAAAACATAATTAAAATTTTCACAAAAAAATTATATCGAAATTTTTTTGGAAAAGTTTCACATGAAGAATGCCAAAGCTTCCAACACTCCTTTAGCTAATTATTTCATTTTATCCTCCAAGTTGTGTCCTAAGACACGAGAAGAAAAATAATATGAAAGGAGTGTCTTATTCCTTTGTTTTTGGGAGCCTTATGTACTCAAAAATCTGCACAAGACTCAACATTTCTCATACAATGGGAGTGGCCAACAAGTATATGAGTAATCCTAGTGTTTTCATAGATCTATACACCCTTGTCAAGAGTGTGGGCTCAAATGGTGGAGATCAATGTCCAGAGAGGGATGGTTCCCTTGGGACTTCACCTAATCTAACCTATGCTACTACTTCTTATAGAGAAAAGAGAGAAGGAAAACATGGAATGAAACCTAAACTCTAATAAGGTAATGCACCAAAACGATTTCAAACCTATACTATAGTTTGGACTCACAATATGATCAAATAGAACAAGTTGTTTCATGCACAACTCATGTTTCTACTTACTTATGCATAAGTTCTTTATAAGAAGGTTGGAACTCAATAGCTTTAGTTGGCTAGGTCAAATATCCTTAGGCATCCAAAATAGATATCCCTACTTCACAGCCCCTAAAAATTCTCCAAAAAAATACTTAAGTGAAGAAAAAGTATTTCCTTGACCTTGCCTATTAACCAAGTCCCATAAAATATTCCTAAATGCTTGTAAATGCTCCAAAATTGGGTCAAACTACCTCCTACATTCCCTCCATCTATTTTGCAACTCCTCAAACTACCTAGATGCTTGGAAGAAAGTATAACTAACACCACCTTTGCAACTGCTCATAAACTCCCTCTTGCATGATAATAGGGCATGTGGGAAAAGATTTGAAATAGTCCAAATTTTTTTGAAAGAGGTAGGATATTCTTAAGGGGTAAAAAATTGTCAAAGATTCATTTCATTTATGCTTCTTTTACCCCTATATTTTACAAAATATAAACACTATCATCTGCAAACTTGTAGCCATCTTTGTCAACTCATATGATCCTTTAAACTGAATTTGCATTGTTTAGACTCATGTAGCATTGTGAGAGAAAATATTCTCAAATTGTTATGACTCTCCACTTGTGAGACTACTTCCCACTTGTTTCATTGCTTTAGAGGCAACACCTTCCCATGGAATTAGTGTCAAAAATATGAAAGGAGATGGAATTACAAGAAAGTGTGTTTACTCACTGGAGTACTCGTGACATACTACGAGAGTAAACAAAACTAACAAATCATAGATAAGTATGAAAAATCATGAACGCACATTGCACAACAAAATAGTACTTCATTTATTATTCATGGTAACCAAGTACAATTAGTCATACTAGAATGTAACATCTAAATGTAACAACATGTCACATAATATCATAAGTACCACATCATGTCTCCCAACTATATTGACTCAAGTACAAATAGCCGTTGGTGGTGGTTGAGGAACCAACCATCATGACACTTCATGGCAACAACTAATCACTAGTCAGAGAATTAGTCTTGTTGAAAGCATGCTCTTGATGTAGTCAGTCATAGTTGGTCATTGGTTATATTCAATCATAGTTGGCCACAGTTAATTATATTTAAATAAGACTATAGTTAGTTTACAATATTTCATATACTTTTGTACATGTTTTGGGAAGATTAATTCCATGAATGGTGATTAGTTGTTGTCATGAAGTGTCGTGATAGTTGGTTCCTCAACCACCACCAGCGGCTATTTGTACTTGAGTCAATATAGTTAGGAGACATGATGTGGTACTTATGATATTATGTTACATGCTATTACATTATAATGTTACATTCTAGTACGGTTGATTTACTTGGTTACCGTAAATAATAAATGAAGTACTATTTTTTATTGCAATGTGTATTCAGGATTGTTTGTACTTGTCTATGTTCTATTAGTTCCATTTACTCTCATAGTACATCGTGAGTAATCTAGTGAATAAACATTTGGCATTGTTTCCTAAGTGAATCTAGTAAATATCCAAACAGGAGAATGGTGTTGTGATGGGGTAGCTGACCAAAGGGCCAGTACAAGCAAACAAGGATCATGAACATGCTCTGATGGAAGACCTCCGTAATCTGTTGGAAATATCATTAAAGGACCACACGTATAGAGGGAGGCTCTCAGGAAAGAGATCCCTCAGTCAGTCATTTGGGAGACTACACATCAACCAAGAGGTCAACAATCTCCTTGCCAAACTGTTAAGATTGATAGTGTGGGGTATTTGTAGGATCATCATGGAAAAAATAGGCCCTTAAGTGGTGAAAAATTAAAAAAAAATAGAGTTAGGCAACTTGACGAAATTTTTTGAATAAGTTATTTGTATTATTTGGGTATGTGCAGGATCATGATGGGCCAAAAAGTGGTGATATGATGGGTATGTGCTTAGGAATTTATGTGGCTAACAAATTTTTGTTACCCAAAATTGATGATAAACAAAAAGGGTTTTTAAGAGTTCTCAAATTTCACCAATATAAGTGTGTTTATTTGCTTTGAGTTTAATTATGTAATTATTATTTATTTCCTATTTGAATTATGACTAAAATGGTGATAGGATGATTGAAAACATAAACTTTCAAATGGTATCACATTGACCCTTTGAATCCAAACATGTGTGCGACCCCATATGATTTGCATACTATAGAGTTAAAATAAAAAATGAATTTCATGAATTTTTTACCAAGTCAAAAAGGTGTTGAGAAGCCACAGGTGCATATTTTTTAAAAGTTGTAATAAAATATAGTTATTCATTACTTATGGAAAAAAGAATTGCAAAAATATATGCATCACATTGGAACACTTAGTCTCTGCTTTATATCTGAAATATTATAAAAAAATATTATCATTTTATTGTGGTTACGGTGGTCAGATAGACATCTACTTCTTATTTTCTCCCTAAAATTTAAGTACTACTGCATTGAAATTTCAAATTTTCACCAATTAGATTTTTTCTTTTTTAAAATAAAACCTAGTAGTTTAGAAACTAATTCAATTTTCTAGATTCTATTCTTACATATTTTTACAATCTATATAGATAAATTATTCAATTTTTTCACGTCAAGTTTACTTAAACTCTGATTTTCTAAATTTTTTATACTTAAGGGCCCTGTTACTAACTTGTGAGTACACACATACATTTTAAAATATGTAGAATAGGAATGCATGGCACTAAATGAATGGAGGCATTCTAAACTACTAGGACTGACCCCCAAAACAAATCTATTTGGTGATAATTTGAAAATTCAATGAGCAATGTGTTATTTCAAGGAAGAAAAATAGAATATGCAATTTGTGCCTATTTTCACAATAAACCTCAATATTTCTATAAATATTTTATATAATAGAGGACTATAAGTCTTTGATGCATTTTTACAAAAAACTACAAATAAAATGAGCATTGCTGGTGCTATTTAACACAAAAAATATAAAAACTTGTATGTCTGATCACCTTAACTTGGTCAAAACTTGATGAAATATATATATATTTTTTTAATCCTATAGTATGTGAAGTGTAGAATGTGTTGCATGCTTTGGATTCAAAAAATGTGATACCATTTGAAAGCTATGGATGTTTTTCAATTAGCCTACCAATTAGAACTTTAGTCATAATTCAAATAGAAAATGAATAATAATTATTTATTAAATTCAAAGTAAAGCATAATTTATATTGGTGGAAAGTTGAGAATCTCATTTAAAAACCCTTTTCGTTTCATCAATTTTGGGTAAAAAAAAATTCGTTAGCCACATACCCATCATATCACCACTTTTTGGCCCATCATGATCCTGCACATACCCTGTGCCACTAGATTATCTTCCACAATCTCCAGACTAAGAGGGATCAGGAATAGAGAAGGAAAAAAATATTGCAACAGTATGAGAGAACTAAGTGGGAAGAGGAGGAACGAATACAAGATGATGATGTAGGCCTGGAAACTAAGGCTCATACAATTAGCAATTAATGCCCATACACCTTGAAACAAGAAGAAAAACCAAGTATTAAGAGGGCAAGAAACTACTGAGGAACAAGTATGGAGATCATTAAGACTCAAAGAGCAAGAGAACTGACAAAGGAAATTAAAACAAACCACTGAAGGAGTAGACGAAGATTGGAATGAAACAAACCAAAACATTATCTACCCTAGTGGTGAAACTGATGAGAAGAAATTCAGAACACCATATAAAATAAAAGAAAATGATAATGAAGTGATAGAAAAACTTGAAAAAGAAATACATCATATGAGATAGCTCTCCATATTAGAAAATGAAGGGCTGAGAGTTGGAAGAACTAAACCTAAGACCATAGGGTAGAGGGAGTACTAGATCAAAACCTAGGAGACTTAAGGTATAGAGGACATTGATAGGGGACATGGGGAAAACTCGTACGTGGATAAGAGTGCAAGTGATGCACCGAGACATAGTGGGAGAACCAATCCAATTAGGTCCAACACACAAGGAGGACATTAGGGAAGGATGGTGACTCCGCCATCTGAGAGACAAAAGCTACTAAAATTTATGGGGAATGGGTCAGAAGATCTAGTACAAAACTATAAGACATGCACGACAATATGGACAACCAACGGGAAAGATGATGTGGACTATTGGCTAAAAGCATTTCCAATGACACTAAGGGATAGTGTCATCGACTGGTACATAGACTTGGACCAAGTACATAGGGAATCACAAAGATTACTTAAGAAGGTATTCCAAGATAAATTCAAACTCTTGAGGGATGATAGTGAAATTATGGTGGATATCTACAATACCAAGCAATGGAAGCACAAGAAATTGTGAACCTATAATTGAAGACTCAAAGACTTGTTGGGGAAATTGGAGGATTAGCTGGCTGATGGGCTAAAGAAGTGATGGTTCATCAAAGGATTGCTTTCGTCACTGAGGAGAAAAATTAAAGTCATACTCCATTGTCATATGACATAGCGTACAATCAGGAGATGGACATAGAGAATGAAAATAAAACATCCTCCTAAGGGAAAAGGAAGACAGATGATGAGGAGAGTAGAGATGAAAATAATGATGGTGAATCCAAAACTATACAAGCACTAAGGAAGGACATGATGAGAATGATGAAAGAATTGAAGGTTGACGAGGAAAGTATGAGGGAGGCTAGAGAATTGTGGTGTACGGATTATAAGAGGGAAGGTAACACAAAAGCAAGATATAGTACGATGGTAAAGGAAGCAATAGAAATCCAAGAGGCAAGATACATTACGATGGTAAAGGAAGGCCCATGATACAATGTTGGAAGTGCAATGAATGGGGCCACTTCGCCAGGGAGTGCTAGAACGGTCAAGGTTTAGGGGAAAGATTGTGCAAGTGGTGTGGACTAGGTGACCATGAAGACACTGCCTGCCCCAAACAGAAAGGCATCCATATTAAGCGGAGTTGGGAGGAGCCAAAATTTTCAGCTGCTATGAAGAAGGCCACCTACCTAGATCCATGTACAAAAAAGAAAAGAATGAGGGAAGAAAAAGCAAAAGTGGAACTGGCAATGACGAAGGAAAAGAAAACACCTCTGGAGAAACTAGGAACCTCTCGACGGTCGAAGGTAGAAACCAACATAATACGAAAGGTACTATAGACCACTATACCAATAAAAGTAAATGACCTTCTGCACACTTTTCCATAGTTGGAGACAAAATCACAAAATATGATTGTGGTTGGCAGCAACCCTGTCCTGAGGATCCATAGAAAGAATTGTGTAGAACCACCAGCACAGTGAACATTGCTCGATAATACTATTGTGTGTGAAACATTGGAGACAAGAGTCCATCTAGATGGAATCCAGGAGGAGAGAAAAATTAAATGAAATACTGTGAGTGCCTGCAATGGCAGTGAGACAAAATTGGCATATCTATTTAGGTAGGAGTATCATGCAAAGGTGACTATTTCCTTTACCCAAAATTTCTGAAATAAAGAGGAGGTTTCAAAGGGAGATTTTAGATTTCTCACAATGCACTAAATTATGCTTTCCTTTGAATTAATAAATAATTATTATTCTCTTTCTAATGCAGATTAAGTTATGCACGATTGATAGGCTGATTGAAAACATCTATAACAAATGTTATCATTTTCCAGATCAAAACATACAAATTTCTATGCTTCATACTCCTGGGACAAAAGAATTAAAATTAAATTTCATGGGGACACGACCAGTGAATTGGGAGTGGTTAGACATACAGTTTTGCTCTTTTTAGAAAAATTTATATGGCAAAAATTCATAATCAATTATTTGCTAGGAAAAAATTGCAAGAAATATGTATATCACACACCGGGTGGATTTATATATCTAAAAATGTGTGATAAAAATAAGTATCATTTCATTTATGGTTAGGGGTGAGTCCTTGGGCCTGCTTATTTTTTTTCCACTGAAATTTAAAACTGCTACATTGAAATTTTAGATTTTTCACTGAATAGTTTTTTTTTAAGTAAGCCTGGTGGTTTGAGAGCTATTCAATTTGCTGCAAATTATATTCTTATATATTTTTAAAATAATATAGATAACTTATTTAAATTTTTATGTCAAGTTGCCTACCTTTGATTTTTCTATATTTTTTGCCACTTAAGGGCCTATTTTCTCCATGATGATCCTCCACATACCCATTTTCGATGGAGGATCGAGAGTGAACATACTACCTAAAGACACATGGAAGAGTCTCAAAAAGCCAACACTCTAGTCACCAACATTACAACTAGTGGGTGTCAGTCAAAATGACATTAAACCGTTGGGGACATTGATGGCATAGAAGGTGATGATTGGGACACAACCATTCCTGCTAAACTTCGTAGTCATCCCACTAAAGAGGAAGGCATATGAAGTGTTGCTCGAAAGAGGATGGTTGGTGGCAAGTAGAGGGTATGTGCAAGATCATGATGGGCCAAAAAGTGGCAATATGTAAGTGATATGATGGCCCATGTGGCTGACGACTTTCTTTTTTACCCAAAATTGATGAAACAAAAAGGGTTTTTAAAGGAGATTCTCAACTTTCCACCAATATAAATTATGCTTTACTTTTAATTTAATAAATAATTATTATCCATTTTTTATTTGAATTATGACTACAGTCCTAATTGATAGGTTGATTGAAAAACATCTATAGCTTTCAAATGATATCACATATTTTGAATCTAAAACATGCGTCACATTCTATGCTTCATACACTATAGGATTAAAAAAAGAAATATTGAATTTCATGAAGTTTTGATCAAGTTAAGGTGGTTAGACATATGAGTTTTTATATTTTTTAAAAGTTGTAATAAAAAATTCATATAATTTACTTGAAAAAAATTATAGAAAAATATGCATCACATGCAGAAATGAGTCATCTACTTATATCTAAAATATTATTAAAAAATATTATCATTTTATTATGGTTAGGGTGGTCAGACAGATACCTACTTATTTTTTCCCTGAAATTTAAGTACTACTGCATTGAAATTTCAAATTTTTACCAAATAGATTTTTTTTTAATAAACCTAGTAGTTTAGAAACTACATTCAATTTGAAATAGATTCTATTCTTACATATTTTTGAAATAATATAGATAACTTATTCAAACTTTTACTTCAAGTTGCCTAACTCTGATTTTTTGCCACTTAAGGGCCTATTTTTTCCATGATGATCCTGCACATACCCTAGAGAAAATTACAATTGGAAAAGAAATACACTATCCATAGAGAATGATGGGAGGAAGTACATGATCGACTTGAAGAATCAAGCCATTAGTGAAGAACTAGCATCTTCTGAATTAGAATCCAACAAGGGAAAGTCAAACATGGATGAAGGTAGGAGAGTAATGAAGGAAAACAATGAGGGTATACTTGAGCTCAAGAGTTGCTCAAAAGATGAGACAAGTTCATTGAATGACCTATTTCATTGGAAAATGGAGGATTACGAGGTGTTCCACCAAGAATGTAACATGCTACAGATCAGAGAAATCTAGGAAGGAGAGGAGAAGAGCATGTCCAACCAGACACTTCTGACTGAGTATAGAGAGTGCAAAGAGAGAGTATCCAAAATGGATGATACATTAGCCGAAAAGTTGGAACATGACAAAGTATGAGGTAGAGAGAGAAAGTCAAAAAAAGAGAAGGGGAGGAGAGAGAAAATGAAGATGAAAATTATAAAAGGAAAAAAATGAATAAGGAAGTGTTGAAAATCAAAAAAATGAAAGTGAGAGTTAGAAAATAGAAAAAAGGAGGAAAGTGGAAAAAATGAAAAGAAAGTAAAAAATTCAAAAAATGGAGAAATGAAAAATGGAAAAAAAAGAAAAAAATTGAAAAATAAAAGGAAAAGTTGGAAGTTGGAAAAAATGAAAAAAATAAAATAGAAGAGTTAAAAATTTCAAAAATTAAAAAATTAGAAAAATAAAAAAGTGATATTAAAAAATGAAGTGGGAAATATTGAAATGAAGAATAATAAAGTGGCAATATTATTCATGGGAGGGGCCGCATGACCATCAATTGAAGACAAGGCATTAAAAAAGACTAAATTAAATTGGAAAAGGTTTAAGTTGTACATCGTACGAAAGAAGCAGGAGGTGAAAAGTGTGTTGAAGGGAGCCAAGGGAAGTAACATTATATGCCAAAAGATAGTGGATACCACCCAAAACCATAATCTGTACAAGAAATTCGTACATCATAAGAAAGACTTAAGAAGGTGAAGTCAAGGTCTCTAAAAAGTGATGAAAGTGCAAAATAAGAGTCAACTATACAAGAGGAGAAAGAGCTAGCTGTATGAAGAAAAAAAGAGTTGGAGCTAGTCGTACGAGAGGAGAAAGAGTTGGTCGTACGAAGGGAAAATGGGTTGGCTTGTACAATATAATAAGAACATTGGTGTGTGCTACATCGGAGGAATTAGTGTACTATTGAAGAAAAGCAGTGGCGTACGGTTTGGAAATTCAAATGGATGTTTCGTATGAACAAATCCGTACACTATCATACGAAAAGTTGAGAAGAAGTGTGCAAAGAAATCAATCTCCTACAAAAGATAATAAAGGTGAGTTTGTACATGGAGACAAGCAAGAACGTGTGAAGTAGTGAAGGCATTCTAGTACAAGAATCAAAAGGCATTGAGCAGAGGACTGTATGACATTCAGTACATCATATGGTTGATTGTTCGATTGGAAGCATTGTGAAAGGAAGACACAAATCTATATGATGTGGACAAGATAATATCACCCTACAATCAATGATCATATAGTTAAACAATCCGAAATGTTTAATTTTGGGCTCGATCAACCTTATTTGGAACCTGTTGAAAACTGATGAAAATGATGTATGCGATGCAACTTGGTGTGGCTTCAAAAGTCTTAAATTGGTCTTAGCAGGGACACTGCCCCTTGACCTTTCCCTGTATCATGATAGGGAGCACGCTAGGGACACTACCCCTAGACCCCGCTGGGGGCGTTGCCCCTAGACCCCATCAGATTCAATTGAATTACCAAATCCTAGTGCAACTAGCCACCACATTACAAGCAAGAGCAACCAGCCAAGAGGATCACAGGTATGCATTCAGAATGCAAAGGAAAATTACTCCAATGTTTTATCTCGCATGGGTGGTCAAGATTAGAGATGCTCAAGCCTACCAGGAAAGAGATAGTGGACTACATTCAAAAGTTAGAAGAGTAGTTGGATGTCGAGCACACTCGAAGAGACATTTCCCAAGAGGGAGTGAGTATTGGCCGAGAGGTACCCCCATTTTTTTTCGTCATCTGGAAGATGACTACTTTTGTGGGGGGATGATGTAGTCGGTCATAGTTGGTCATTGGTTGTAGTCGGTCATAGTCGGTTGCAGTTAATTATATTTAAATAAGACTATAATTAGTTTATAATATTTCATATACTTTTCTACATGTTTTGGGAAGACTAATTCCCCAACTGGTGATTAGTTGTTATTATGAAGCATCGTGACGTTGGTTCCTCAACCACTTCCAACAAAAAATTGTACTTGAGTTAATATAGTCGGGAGATATGATGTGGTACTTATGATATTATGTTACATGTTACATTCTGATGTTACATTCTAGTACGGATAATTGTACTTGGTTACTGTGAATAATAAATGAAGTACTATTTTGTTGTGCAATGTGGATTCATGATTGTTCATACTTGTCTATGTTTTGTTAGTTTTTTTTACTCTTGTAGTACATCGTGAGTACTCCAGTGAGTAAACACTTAAAACTTAGATTATTGCATTCTTCTATTGGTTGATATCTTTCAAACTTTTTATACTCCTACTAAGGCCTCTCTTCAAATTCTATTTAACCATAATTCTTTAGCCATGCTTGGAAAATCATCTATCACTTAAATATCAACTGAATTCTCAGAGATAGTTTGAGGAAAAAAAAATCTTAGAGAACAATAGCATAGATTGTAGAGACAACCTTACCTTACATGCCAACTCTGTGCAACCAGCCTCTACAAGGTCATTTCCTTTTGCTTCATGACTACCACATCATCATCATGTCAAACTGTCAACTACTCTTGTTAAAACTATCATTTATAGACCATGGAAGGATAATAGTGCATACTACCATCATCAAGAAATTATGCACCCTGTGCACTATTAATGTAAAGGTTCCTTTAAGCACTGTCACAGACCATTCTTCACTTGAGTTGGAGGAAAGATGACTATCATAAGAGTCTTTGCAACTTGAACATGAAAGATTGTTATCTTTTTTTTTGAACTTGGTGACTTCCATAATCTATGTTAAGTGTTTCCATGGCAATGGAAACCACTCTAAATGATTGGTAGGGCTTGCATTTCCATGATATGTTGTCACCACAAACCACTATAGAAGAAAGGACTACCAACCATAAGCACAACAATATCCTCTTCTAGTTGGGTCCTTCTCCCTTAGCATTTTTATCTCCTTCCTCCTTGATGACATCAGACAAAGTGACAACAAATATGTGGATCATCTTAACCATGAATCGAGCCAAGCCTATGAATTTTCACTCTAGTTTAGCAACCCAGTCCTGTAACACAGCGGGGTCCACGCTCTTACCCTTCCCACTCAGGATCTCCACTTCCCCATCAGCTTTTGGCTCAAAGGAGTGAGTAGAATCCTCCTTAAACCCCCTATTCATATCCAAAAAATTGTTAATGCCTTCCACAAACCCTTCATCCATCTCTTCAACAATGTCTTTTTTCCTTCAGTTCTGCCACCGGTCTACTCTAAGTCACTGGAAATTTCATCAACCATGGTATCTTTTTAGACTTTTCTAGTCTATGGGACCTCCTCACACTAGTTTGTTCCATCTCCACTTCAAGACTTGCAACCACCATGGTATCACCATTGGAGTCTTTTTCCTTAGTGCTCCTACCTTCATTGTCAGAGAGTGGTAATATCATTGGGATTTGAGAAAAAAATTTCCCCTTCTTCTTGGCAATGGGTCTATTGTCCTTCTTGATGGGTTTCTTTTTTAGCTCACATAACCCAGCCGTCACATTCGACTGGGTTATATCATCCATAATTTTCTTCTTTTTAGAAGGGGGTTTGGGCTTAAGTTCAGAAATGGGTTTAATTTCAGGAGTGGGGGTTTTCCTCTTAGAACCCTTAGAGGTAGTAGTGGAATTAATAGGGGCCACATTATGGGTTTGAGTTCCTCAACATGCGAAGCAAAGATGGGTTTGGGAAGACACATGGCAAGATGAAATTGATAGAGCCTAGAGATTAGGCCTTGATGTAGAGGTAAAGGGGGTGTATCATTAGGTTGAGAGTGACAGCCTTGAGGGTTTCTTTAACTAAATTTTCCAGAGAGGTGAGTGGAAAAAACACAAAGATAAGGGTCATCTTGTGCCTAAAATGGTTTAACAATGACAAATGGTTAAAATTAAACACCTTAAACTAGCTTTCTAATGTAACATATTTCATTAAAGCTAAACACACCTTGTCCCAAGCTTGTGTCGACACCTCGTGGTTGAAACTAGACTACTTATGAACTGGCTTCTTGTCACCTTTGGAGAACGCATTGAGACTCTCTAAGTCTTGCATTTTGGTGTGTTTTTTATATTTCTTTCCATCACAGGAAAGCTTCGTCACCTTTCCAATAACCTCTTCATTCACTTCAAATGAGATGTCGCCCATGGTGACCCTCCTCTCCTTCCAAGAACTAGCAAATTGGGCCAACAAACACTCATCGTGGACCACAAGATTCTCCAAAAGTGGCACTAGATGACCGTCATTACAAATATGCCAAGTAATGGGGTCCTTTCATTCAACTCATTACAATTATCAGGCTCAATTCTAACTCTATCTCCACGCATCGCAACCCACGACACACAATAGTAGACCCAAAGAAACAAAGTTAGCCATAAAAGTGACTGCTCAACTGGTCAATTTAGCCTTTTTAAAACTGTCATACCTTCACCAACCAGGATAGTAAGGAGTAATTAAAGCAATTTGTCTTTTACATGCTTTAGTGGACATTTCCGATGATGCCAGCTCTGCGGGGCCATGATTATCACAAAAGAGCCATAGTATAAGCCAATTGTTAATTAAAACTAGATAATTAGTATCTCTTTCATCAAGGGCCATTTTAAAGTTACACATTTCCCCATGCCAGCTAGTTGTGGGGGGGGAATGTAGACAGTTAGTGTTTGGGTTTGGTGGGGGAAAAATGTAGATAGTTAGTGTTCAGGTCTGGGTGGTACTGATATTTTGTTGTTAATGTGTTGTGTTTGTATCTTATGTCCATTGTTTTTTGTTATAGACTTTTTGATAATGTTTTGAACTAGTTCGTTTTTTACCCTAGAAATGTTGCTTATATAATAAAAAACAATATCCTCTTTATCGAGTCCTAAACTCATTTGTATGAGAAATCTAAAACAAGGCTCAATTCCTACACTGACTGGTTATGATAGATAACAATAGAAAGAAAAAAACAAACACTTCACTCAGGGGAAAAAAGAACAGAACAAAACAATATTTTTCAGGCTCGCAAAAACTGTTTTATTTGTGTATATATAAAAGACTGTCCCAATACAGAGATTGCAGAAACAAAACATAGAAACTAAGTATATAATAAAGCATGCACTTGACATGTGTTATTAGCTGCGTTGGAAGAAAGATGGCTATAGAGAAACCAAAAATAGACTAAACATTTAACAACAAATGTTGCATATAACATGCATTATGCAGATGATTGGCAGCAATTAAAAGGAAACTGT
The DNA here is from genome assembly GCA_007258455.2 of Sequoia sempervirens. Lineage (NCBI taxonomy): Eukaryota > Viridiplantae > Streptophyta > Pinopsida > Cupressales > Cupressaceae > Sequoia > Sequoia sempervirens. Next base: position 13,722 of record VDFB02365978.1, read on the forward strand.
AACGCATGCTGCATGCATCAACTTTCAACATCATAATTCCTCTTCTCCATGCAATGCTGAGAACCTTTCTGCAACCCATGTATCATGTGGAAAATAGGGTATTACAAAGAAGTTTCCAATATCAAGCTGACTGTACATCATTGCTAGGGTATAATCTAGAAACACCACATCTGCTCATCGAAAAGTACGCTGCCACTCCAAAATAAATGTGCTTCCAGCCATTTGAATAGTGCATTTCCTGAAACTAAAATGAACATATATGTGTAGAAGTACACATGCAACGAGAATTCAAGTAGACTAATTTAGAGATTGTCTACCAATTCATTCAAGAAGCTATTGTTTCTTGCTAGCCCAATAACAATACTTGTTAAAATTTCATAGGTCGCCCAAAAAATGATTAGATTTTATGATTTTGGATAACTCTCAGCCAGATAATTTAATTAACCAATAACACATTGGAAGCGTAAAATTACACAAACATAAAACAAACTTGTTCCCCACACGAATTATCAACGTTCACTTCATTTGTTATCCAGACTGTCTGCTGAAGTATTTTTTCCAGTTGCATCATTTGGGGTTCTGAATGCATTAATGAGCTGTTGCAAGCTGTTGCATTAGTGTATTTATTTCTGCTACTTGATCTAACTCTAATTCAATATTTCATTGTACTGTGACAAGGGACATGACAAGATCTGCATTTTCTGTCTTCTATTGTAGCCATTCATGCAAATGCTTTCATTCTGGTAACATTGTGGTTTTGCTTCTATAAGTCCACAACCTGCATTGTCTCTTTCATATACATCTGAATTCCTATAGCTCTTCTAGCTTGCTTTCCTTAATGAGGTATTATAAGCAACAGTTGTTCAAGTGTCCAAATCATTGATGTAAATGATGGAAAAGTTAATTTCTACAAAAGAATATTCCTTGGAAAGTAGAATCACTTGAACCAAGAAGAATAGTTAATTCAACATATACAAATGTACATAAATGAATGAATAAAATACAAGTGGGAAGATCAAGTTGAGTTCCACCAAGCATCTATAAAAAATTTATTTCTTTAGATTGATGAGTTTTTTTGGAGGGTATGGATGTTGTACAAACTAGGTAGGTGAAGGGTGAATTTATCACATGAAAAAATGAATAAACTAGAAGCCCTTTCTTATAGACAAGAAGAGACCAATATTTACCTTGAGCACATGAACAAGATCTACAACAACAGTAGTAGACCCCATAGAAATATTGTGATGGACAAATATGGAATCAAACTAGTTTAATGAATACTTAAGAACTAAGAATTAGTTGTAGGTGTATAGATTCTTTTTATTTTGACTTTGTATAAGTGTCAAAGAGCATTTTTTGAGCACCTCGCAATGGATCTTGATAGTTTGGGAGTGTGTTATTTGCAATTTTTTTCCTTACATTTCCATTTGATCTTCTCGTTGGTTCCTTTGAATGAGGTACTTTTTCAGTTTGTGAAAAAATAATCTAGATGTGGTTTGGTGTTTGAGTCAAGGAAAACTTACATGTTTATCTCTAGTTTTATATGTTTGACATGGTTATAATGTGTCGTTGGATTTGTATATTACATTGCACAAGATCTATGAGTTGTGCAATTTTGAAGGTCATTTTATATTTATAGGTTGTATAGATAACTCAAATGTGGGCTCTCTATACCCATCAATATTTATCAATGTAGATATATATTTTGTTTGGTTGGCTTGGCTTGGTATCATTATACGGTAGAGAGATCTTGTTACATGAGATTGTTGTGTTGTGGGACTTATACTTCTTGACTATATAATGCAACACTTAAAAAATATGATCTATTGATAAAATAATATAGATATTTTAAATACATCTATCTATCTAAACGATGGCATAGGACAAATTCACGGCCAACAATTCACCCACGGATTTCATGCCAACAATTCACCGCAGGAAAATTATATTAGTCTACATATTTTCGAGAGATGTATTTAAGATAAAATAAAATAACTTTTTTAATTCATTTAAAAATCAATTTAGTTTACTTTAAAATTATTTTATTTATCACATAATTGAAATATTTAACATCTTTTCTTTATTTTACCATAAAACTATTTTATTTAATACATATATAAAAACCTTAATATCTTTACTTTAATTTACTATAAAACTATTTTAGTTTCCACTATTATGCTCATTGACAACAAAGAGAAAAACATATATATGGTATGAAATTCAGGCACCAAGAGAAACCAGTTTTTTAATCAAAATTGAAATTAAAAAGCTGAAAATAACCAAGATTAGTTCAATAGCAGCTGCGGCTATAGCTATTTATCACCCTCTGTAACACCAGCGGGAGAATTGCAATCCAGTTCTAAATTGAGACAAAACAATCCATCAATCTAATCAAAAGCTATTATGTCAAGTAAAAATATATGGTAGATATCTTTGGAACACAAAATAATGTATAATATTTTTATAAAAATGTATAATTCTCTTATTATGTATCAAATGTATTTAAACAATTTAATTGTATCTAAGAAGTTTTTTAATCTAAATCCTGAAAGTAGAAGAATGACTGAATAGCGAATTCAGATTGTATTAAAGAAAACCTGTTTTTTTTATTGAAAATAAAACAAAACATAATCTTTAAAATCAGAGTATTTCATTTATCTTTTGAAACAATAGAAACAATGTCACCCAGAAATCAAATTTTCATATGAGCTACTGAAAACTTATAGTATGTGTAGTCTCGAGCATTCCAAAAATATTCTCTGGTAAATGGTAACATGGGTAGCCTCCTCTTTACTGTAGTCCACCCTGGGTAGCCTGGTTCTTCTGTTGAAGGCTCGTACAATTTAAATACCATGTCCTCAGAAACATTTTCACTCACAAATATCTTGTCATACCACAGTTTAGCACACTCAACAAACTCCAGCCCAGGAGTAAACAATCCTATCACCCTCACCTCATTTTCACAAATATTATAATCTCCAAATTTATAACATTGAAAGAAATACAAGCTCTTATATTCAGGCACACGTAGATCGACTCTCTCAAAGTTTACGAATGTCCACAGCTTTGTGAAGGAATCATATACCTGTGCGTGCTCTGAATATGAATAATCACCTACAACAAAAAGCTTTCCATTTACAAAAGTAGTGCTACAGGGGCCTACATCTGTAGGCATGGGAGGAAGAAGGCTCCGCTGGTCTTCCTCTACATTATAAACTTCTGGTTCAAGGACCGCATTGTTATCTTTGTCTCTTCCACCAACAATGTAAATCAGTCCATTAATGGAGTCCAATGCACAGGAGAAACCCCAGCGACCCACAAGCATGTTGGTGCCTCGCTGCCATCTGCAAGAGCAAAAATCATAGACAAAAGTGGGTTCAAGGCTGGGAATGTTATCAAGTTCCAACCCCATCAATATCAATCTGTGACCGAAGGGAACACAGTGAGAGTGGCCATATCGATAGTCCCATATTGATCCAGTTTCGGTGGGGATAGGAGGGAGTTTTCTGTAAGTATTGCTTGGAGAGTGATAGACAGTTAATTTGAAACAAGGCTGGCCACCTGATAGTTCAGGTATTCTGAGAAGATTCCCTGGAAATACCTCAACTATCACCAACAAATCCTCGGCCTCCCCAACCCTCTTTCTCTCTCGATAGAACAGGGGATTGCTCATCACACTCCTCCAACTTCTGCAAACAGCTCTGAGATTAAAGAAAGATGTGCAAGGCAACCTTAGCAAGCATTCTATACCAAGATCCTCTGGAAGCCCGGGAAATATCTCGCTTACCTCTCTCTTCACTGCAATTCTCTTTGACATTCTTGATGGACTGAGAAGTCTATTTTTAGTTTTGCTTTCTTAATGGACTGAGAAGTCTATTACTGGTTTTGCTTTTCTTGCAAGTCAAGAAATTTTGTGATATGACTACAGACTACAGAGTCTCTACTTATTTGGGGAATTTAAAGATTCACTTGAGTCTTTTCACTGCATTGAAATTAAGGAATGGAATAATAAATGTAAAATTAAATATGAAATTTAAATAAATTATATATGATATTTAGTTGGATATTATATTTGAAAACATAATGTTGATGTTGAAATTGAAATTGGAGAGTTTGAGTAGATTTTTTTTATTGTAAAATTTATAGATCCAAAGATCTTTATATAGATAATATATGTGGAAAAATTTGTCTCTTGCATGAGACATGACTCCCCAAGATAAATATTTTGAAGTGTCATTAGCTATAGTTTATATTTTTAACAATTGACAATGAATTGATTTAATAATATTTTTTTTTTAAGTTTTATTAGGTAATATTAAAGAATTTATAAACTGATTGGGCTTTATTTAAATTGAAGTACAGATTTCACAATTAGAGACATCCTTTAAGAACTTGTTATAAAAAAATGATTCTCCTTTAAAAATAGATTAAAAGATTAATTTTGTAACATTTTAACAACCTCTTAATAAAGTAATTACTTAGTATGAAAAAGTAATTTATAAATCATATTATGATATTTTTTAAATTATAAATATAGAGTTTTGAGAATTTTGTTGTTATTCTTTTATTTTATTTTATGTATCTCACACACAATTTTAATTTTTATATATGATATATATGGGTAAACCCACAACAGTGGTTTACAATTCGAAAAATAGAAGATTATCAAAAAGAATTTTTGAAAAATATGAGTGCACTAGATATTGAACTCATTGATCCAACAAAAATAAAATTGAGTTTCAATAAATACAAAAAAGTTAAGGAATCACATAGTCCTCAAAATGAGCTATTCAAGCGATTATTTTTTTAGTTTTATTAAATATAGGTTTTCCAAATTGAAGCTATCTCTACATGTTGAAAATAGAAGATTATCAAAAAGAATTTTGAAAAATATGAGTCTGATATTGAAGTCATTGATCCAACAAAAATAAAATTGAATTTCAATAAATACAAAAAATGTTACATGTTATATGGTCGCCTTTGAATTTCAATAAATACAAAAAAGTTACATGTTATAGGTCTACCTATGTCTAAATTGTAATTGGTTTGACTTCGAAACTTGATTAAGGAAAAAATGTTCAATAAAAGAGTATCTACCAAGTGAAAGCACTATATATCAAAGTTAAAAATCTAAATTCGAAAGAATTAGAATTTTATCCTTCATGGAAAAAAAGTTATGCATTATGGTGAGAGTCACTCCTTAAAAATGTTGTTTTCTGAAAAAAACTAGTTTTAGAGATAGAAAAAGAGGTGCAATCGATTCCAAAAATTTTGAAAAAAATATATTTAGAATCTATAGAAAAAATCTCACAAAACTCTAGTTTGCATCATCTTCAAATTCCTCATGGTTTAGCCGCTATAGGTGTCCTAAAGTGAAGATTTAGTTAGAAAAAATTATTTCAGTGTCCAACTTGGCCAAAAATCGTAAACCACTATTGTGGGATCACCCATATAAATATATATAATATATAATATAATATAATATAATACAATATAAATATAATATCTAATATAGATATGAATAAAATTATGATATATGATAAATAAATATATAATATAATATAATACAATATATCTATAATATCTAATATAGATATAAATATTATATTATATTATATTATTTATTTATATTAATTTTTTTTTAAAAAAGGGGGTAAAAATTTATTAATCAAAGAAAGTAAGCAGTACAAAATAAGAGGGGTCTAAATAAGCACCCCATAAAAAATCAAGAACAACCTCAGTCCAAGAACCAAACTACCCAACAACCGACCAACAACCACCATCAAGCTCCCATATCCTCGAGAATCAATCTCTCCAACTCCTAGGCATAATTTGGAGTCAGTGCTCCCAACCATCAATCCTCCAATCTCCTTCCTACTCAGAAGCCCATTTCGCCAAACAATCTGCCACCTTATTTGTCTCCCGAGGAATATGAGTGAAAGACACAAACTCGAAAGAGGAACACAACAAACGAATCTACTTAACAACCACAACTAGATGCCAACTAACACCTTCCAAATTTTGTGCATTTAGCAGATTAACAATGACCTAAGAATTAGATTCACAAATGCACTTGTGCCAACCCAATTCATTGGCTTTCTCAATAGTCTGGGGGATCACCAAACCTTCCATATAGTTATTAGATTGTCACCCCTTATGAATGGAAAATAGGAAATGACCTTACCAGCACCATCTCTTCCAACACTACCAATCCCAACAAGCCCAAGATTGCATCTAGAAGAGCCATCCATGTTGATTTTCAAATTATTCGTCGAGGGAGGAGACCATCCCCCAATCCGCTGAACCTTTCTTTTGGCTTGCTTGCCTCTTTTAACATAAAAAAGAGTCGAAGGCCTAACTACGAAGGTCTGATCTACTCACAATCTCCTCATCCCCCCTCTCCAAAGGGAATGGAACTTCACATTTTGATTCCACAATCTCTTGATTCATACTAACTACTCTATGCCAGACCTGTCGAATCACCAACTTATGACCACAAAAGATTATGTGATTTTGTTCAAGCCATAGCTTCCAAAGGATGAAGGTAGGACCAATAGACCACACAATCTGGAGAAAAGAGGCCTCTAAAGGAGGACAACCAAAACTATTCCAAAAATAAACCATAGAAGAGGCATGAACACAAGGACATCTCCATATTTCCCACCAGAAATTCCATAAGAGAATAGAAAAAGGGAAACAAAAGAAGAGGTGGGAAGATTCCTCACTACACCCACAAAAAACATAGACATAAGGGCCCTAAAAGCCCTGCTTCCAAAGGTTGTCCCATGTTAAGCACCTGTTCCAGGAAAAATTCCATATAAAGCAATTTCACTTGGGCCAAGAAAACTTATTCCAAATATTCTTCCACCAAGGAGCAATCATCCCACCCTAATTATGAGAAATTAGCTCCTGGTAACCACTAGCCACCGTGAAAATCCCCTTAAGATCTAAGCTTCAAGCCAAAATATCCTTATCCCTAAGAGAATAACATTCTTTACTCTCAAGGATTTTCTTGAGCTCAACATGATCTTCTTCCTAACCCCCAACAAGCCAATCACAAGGTTCCTTCCAACAAAACCTTTCAACAATACCATGAACATAAGGAGTTTTCAAATCCACCACCTGGGACCAACCAACCTCCAAGAAATGTTGATAAAGATTCTGCAGGTGAGGATGCATAGTCAAGATGGGGGAAAAAACATCCCAAGAATTAGACCAAAAATGAGCCACCACCCACTATTAAAAATCCAAAACAAACCATCTTTGATCAATTTAGCACCTTTCTTCAACGTTTTCCAAATCATCAAACCTTTCCCCATGAGAGGATATTGTGGGACCTCTTCCTTTGGCCTTCATCTATACTTATGAGAAATGATCCTGACCCAACCATGATCTTGTTCATTACACCATCTCCAATATAACTTAGCCGACAAATCCATACTAGAGAAATTGGAATACCTCAAACCTAGACCACCCATCTCTTTCAGGTGACAAACAACATCCCACTTCACAAGGCTCCACTTAGAAGATGACAAGCTAACAACCCATAAGAATTGCCTCACCAAAGAATTTAACTCCTTAATGAAACTCAAAAGGGAAACTTGAAGCATACACCTATAGGTTGGAAGGGTTTGCACCACAGACTTAATAAGTTGCACCCTACCTACAAAAGATAACCACTTGTGAATCCAGTGTTTTACTTTTTCCCAAAATTTGTCAAGAATAACTTGCCAAGTGCCTCTCAGAGTGGAACCAAAAGAAATAGGAATTCCAAGATAAATCAAAGGCAGCTACCCAATCTGAAATCTTAAGATGTGGGAAATACATTGTTGAATATGAACCGGGGTATTAAAGAAAAAAATAAAAGATTTATCCTTGTTGATCTACTGACTGGAAGCAGCGAGATAAATTTCCAATGCCTTGCGAAAGTTGGAAGCTTCACTAACCTTAGCCAAACCCATCAAAGTCATGTCATCAACAAATTACAGGTGTGACTAAGGGGGGAAACCATTGCTCCAATTTCATCCTTGGATTAATCCTTGACTAACTTGGATCTTAATAAATCTCCCCAGACCTTTAGCCACCAAAATAAAAAGATAAGGGGAGAGGGGATCCCCTTGTCAATGACCCTTGGAAGCACCAAAAAGGGAGGATGATTTCCCATTAACCAAAACCGAGAAAGAGTTGGATGTAACACAACTCATAACCCACCTTACCTACTCATTAGAAAAGCCAAAAGCTAGAAGGACCTTATGCAAAATAGACCATTTGATTCTATCATAAGCTTTTTCCATGTCTAGTTTAATGAACATAGCTTTTTCCTTTGAATCCACCATGGAATGGATAGTCTCAACAACAATAACCATAGCATCCAATATTTTCCTATCAGCCACAAAGCCCCCTAGTTCCTCAGAAACCAATTTGCTAATCCAACACTTCAATCTTTCCACTATCAGCTTGGAAAGGATCTTATATATGACATTACAAAGGGAAATGGGTTGGAAAATACCCAACCTATCAGCCCCATCACACTTAAGAATGAGAGTAAGGAAAGTGGAGTTCATAGCCTTCAACATTTGTTTATTCCTCTATGATTCACTTAAAACCACAAGCAAGTCCAACTTTATGATATCCCAAAATTCTTGAAAGAATTCAACTGGAAACCCTTCAAGACCTAGTGCCTTCCCTTTCTTCATCTAAAAAACAATAGACTCCAACTCCTTGAAGGAAATACAATGCAAGAGATCCTCATTCATCTCAGAAGAGATCAAGGAGGGAATACAAATGAGGGAAAAGATTCTCTTCATCTCTCACCTGTGATGAATCTTCTTTGAACAAAGCAACAAAGTAATGGGAAGCTTCTCTATAGATGTCATCTAGGGAAGAAAAATGCTCGATGTTAGAATTCAATGTAAAAGGGATGGAATTTCCATGCCTCCAGGCCTTCACAGAATTCAAGAAGAAAGCAGTGTTTCTATCTCCTTCCTGCAACCACTCCACCCACACTTTCTGCTTCTAATAGATTTCCTCTCTTAGTTCACACTCCTATAGAGCCTTCAAAGCATTCAACTCCTCCTCAAGAAAGACCTTAGTAAGACCCAGCTCCCTAATCTTGCATGTAATAGCATCTAGTCTATCCTGAGTTGCAACCTTAGCCTAAAAGATGCTACCAAAGCACTTTCTATTCCACATTTTAAGTTGATACTTCACATATTGCAACTACTTAACAAAAGAAAACATTGATGCCCCAAAAATAGGCCTCCCATGAAGCCACTAGTCATCAATATAATCCTGCAAAGAGGGATCTCGCAACCACATAATTTGGAACCTGAAAGAGGGGGAATGAGAGTCACTTGCCCAAGAAGTAGATAGCTTAATTGTCCAGTGGTTAGACCCACACCAATCAAGAATCTCAGAAGTAATCAACTAGAATCCACCAATTCAAAAGCAGGAGACCAAGAATTTGTCAAGCCTCTCAGCAATCCCATCCTTGCCACATCTCCTATTATTCCAAGTATAATTCTCATTACTAGGCTTAATATCCAAAAGATTCAAGAAATAAATATTATCCTGGAAAAGAAAATTTGAGGGATTCAACCTCAAAACTCCTCCCTCTTATCCTCCAAATCAATAATAACATTAAAGTCACTAGCTATGATCCAAGGATAGAGAGAAGCAATACCACGAATGAAACGGATATGAGCCCAAAGACGCTACTTACCCAACAAATCAGTAGGAGCATAAACATTAGAAAGCAAAATAATTTTCCATGATTCTAAACTTGAAGCAACCACCGAAATGGAAAATTTAAAAGAAATCCACCAAAGAGGGAAAATATTCATGGGATTCCATAGGCATGCTAAACCACCAACATTACCCTGAGCACTAATACACTGACAATGACCACACCCCCAAATCTTAGGCATCAAAATACACATACCTTCCACAGAAAGCTTAGTTTCATGGATGAATAACATATCCAGAGATTGATTACATGCACTAAGTCACAAACAAATTTTTGTCATGGGCCATTGTTTAAGCCCCTCACATTCCATGAGAGAATAATCATTTCTGAACATTGGAAAGGTAGGAGTCAAGGGTTTTAACTAATCCTGACTCCACCAACATTTCCACAGTCATCTTGATTTTCTCCAGATCCTTCTTTCTCCCAGTCTTGGAAGACTTATGAAGATCCCATTTCTTTGGATTATTTTGAATTAGTCCCAATAGAGGAGTAACCATAATTTTTTTCGCTGAGTTAGGCCCCCTTTTCCCTAAAGGCAAAGGGTTCGTAGCCTCAGACCCAACCATCTCACTAGGAGCCATAAGGATCATTGTATCTATCAAACTTAGATATGTGACCATTTGAGCTACAGTTAAACCTCCTTCCTATGCACCTTGAAGATTCTCAGAAATAATGCCCTCCTAAATACCCTCCAAGACACTATGATCTAGAGCCAACAAACTAGGATTCACCTCTTGTTGACCAAGATCATCCAACACATCAAAGCGATTGAAAGAATCCCCCTCCTATCTTTCCTTGAACGATCTCTTATGACCATAGTTCCTATTATGGGGCCTAAAAGGAATGAAACCCTCATTATCCTTTTTAGCATCTAGAACAAGAGCCTTTCCTTTGTCAATTGAAGAAGGGTTTTGCGGTGGCTGAGAAGGTAGGGATTCTAAAGAATGAAACCTAGGAAATCTATGTTCCAGATGACCATACTCATGCCATAGCCGACAACAAAAAGGGAGTCTCAGAATCACGTTACTCCGTCCAAGAAATGAGCCCATACAAATTTCCAAAGAATCTGGAAGTGGATGGCTCAAGTCTATTTCAACACACATGCGAGCATAGGTCATTACCTTTCTATATTGTGTCTGTTGTGAAGGCCCCACCAGTTTCCCAAGAAATAGGGAAACTAAATGCAAAATATCGTTCCTCCCAAACTCAGAAGGGAACCAAGGAAGGCACACCCAAACAAGTACATGAGATGAAAGCAATTGAAAGGGGTTGAAGGCCATGTGCCAAGGCTTCATAAAGAGACCGATCTAATTATGGAAGTAAAGTCCTCCTTCAAAAACCCTATTGCGATAAGTCATATAGTTAAACACAACAATGAAGTAACTATTCGCTAGCAACATCAACTCCATTTCCCCTTCTGGGTTCCAAATCCACCTAGCCCATGACTCCAAGAATGGGAGAGAAACTCTCATTCCCAGAAACTTGTAGAATAAGGCATGCTTTGAAAAGTACTTGACATCTTTTGTGATTGTGTTTGGCTGAATCACCAATACAAGTCTCTCTTGACTCCTTTCCAAGCAACCATTAAATTTAGGAATACGAGGGGCCCTCGATGGTGTTGATCCCCATGTACCCACATCCTTCAACATACTATTACTTTCCTCAACATGCTTTGGTGATGATGAAGAGTCCCCTTGAAAAGAGGCATGAAAATCCATCCAAACGAGAACAAAGGCGCTGACCCTACCCATCAAAGAATGGGAGAGGAAATGTTACCAAACCAGCACCAAGAGCTTCCTGAGAGCTCATGCAACAAAAGCACTGAAACAACAAAAACATAAATAGGAGAAGAGGAATGAAGAAGAAACGGTGACAACCCCCAACACACACAAGAAGAACCCACCCTAGCCAAGTAAACTCCACCATGTAGCTAGACAGCCCTGAAAAGCATGCATGCAGGATGCAGGCTCTAGAATGCACATGCAGGTTGCGGTTGTTACAAGCCACAGACCTATAGAAGTCAGACCCCCATCACTCTCCCTTAGCAAATTCATTTATTTATATTATATAATATTATAGTGTATTGTATCATATCATATCATATCATATTATGTTAAATTATATTATATTATAATATAGTATAAATAATATAAGACATTTTTCTTAAGAAGAAAAGAAAACTTGGGGTTTTGCACTAAGATCGTAGAGGTAGGAGTTTCACACTTTTCTTTTCATTCTTGTTAGATGAAATTGCCTTGGGGGAAAAAAAATAGGGTTTGACACTATTGACAATTGCATTTTTTGTTTCTTTTTAATTTAAAGTTTGACATTGAGTTTGTTTGCTACATGAAAGGGGTTTTAAGTAGTTATTAAAACATGTTAATAATTTTTAAACTATCTTTTGAAATTTTTATCTTTTTTTCTCACCTATACATACTTAGTCCCCATTGACTTAGAACTTGATCAAGGCCATGGCCTTAATTCAAAGTAGATAATTTTGATATTCAACTATTCATTAAATATTTGCATATCCCACCATTCAAGTTCTTTGGTGTGTCCCATTGTTCATTACTTCATGAATTTTATACTGGCAATAACTAGAGGACAACTGCTTTCTATATACATAACTAAATCTATAATATGTTGGAATCTCTTTGCTATTCCTAAAGTGAATAATGATCTTTAATAGTTTTCTATTTAATTTAATTTTCATATATGAATTGTCTATATTTGAATTAAAACTAGCATATATATATTATTTTAATAATATATATAAAAATACCCTCATAGATATTTATGTGTAATAGGAAATTTAGAATATTTCCTTTTTATTGTTTCTAATTTGAAATGAAGTGTATTAATTGGAAATTTTTAAATAAAAATAAAAGAACTATTATAACTTTCTCTTTTACTTACTTTCTTATTGTGATAACTTATGATCAATTTTATATATAGAAAAATAAATTAAGTATAAAGATTTGCCCAAAACTTACTAGATTATTAAAAAAAATTGCCACTTAGACGTCAATTTTTACTTAATAATTTTAGAGATGGTCTTTTAGTAAATTTTGCTCAAGAAATTGATAATATTAATTAAAAATAAAAAAGATTGATAATATTAATTAAAATTTAAGAGGTAAATATGAATAGTTTTAGAATTGTTCAATTACATTACTTAGTAAATTTACATAGTAAAATTTTTAGTAATTTTAATTGATCATTTCTAAAACTATTAAAATTCTTAAACTTTTTCTATGTTTATTTTTAAATATTTTTTTTAGTATTTAGTTTTAAATGAAAAAAAAAATTAAAATCACTCAATATTCATTTAGTAATTTTTTTGAGATGTTCTTAGTAAATTTGCTTAGTAAAATTTAATTTTCTTTCCAATAATATTAATTTAAGAATTAATTTAATTAATGAGAGTTAATTAATTAAAATTATAATTAATAAAATGAAGATTTTTTTTAATTAAAAGTAAAATTGAAAATATAAGAGAATTAAATATTCATCAATTTTTTCTATTTTCCTTTGCAATTAAATATTTTTAGTAAGTAAATTACTAAGAAAATTTGTCAATTGATTATTGTAATTAAAATTCTTATTCATAAATTTATAAATATTAAAAATTTATAATTCACATTTATCTTGATTTCTTGTAAATTCAAATGATCAATTCTAAAACTATTCATATTCACTTATTAAATTAAAAATTAAATTTTGTTAATAGTTTTTATTTAAATTTTAAATTTTTTAAATATTATAAATTATAGTAATTTTCTTTTTAATTTTTAAATATTGGTATCTAGACTTTATTCTTTTGTTTTGCATTGATTTTAAATGTATAACATTTTAATTAAGTGATAAAGCTATAAATCACTTAGTTATAAATGTTATATTAAATGCAAAGTAAATGTGTTATGATATTTAAATGCCTTTAAAAGGATTTAGTTGTGCTTTGATGCTTTTGCAAGCATATAGGGAGGTTGAAGGAGGTTTGCAAACATTTGGAGAGAATATAGGAGACTGTCTTGATCATTTTGAAGTCTTTTGGAGCAACTTGGAGCATTTTTGGGGTGCCTTTATGATGGACTTGGTCAAACTTGACCTTTTCAACATTTTGGAGCTCTTTTGGAGGGGATTTGGTTGCTATATTTTTGGATTTTTGGTGGCATACGACCAAGAAGATTCTAGTCCCTATTTTGGTGGAGTCTATTGGTGAAGATGATTCAACATGTATGATAGTTCAAGCCTTGTTGATTAATGGAGATAAACAGTTTGACCTTTTCAGTTTTCTATTTCATTGTATGCATTTGGATGATTTGATATAGCTATCTTGTGAATTTTATCATTCCTAGTTTTTGTCTCATTAGTGACATATTTAAACAAAAAAGCATATGTAATTGTAGGATGTAAGTTGTGTTGTGTTGAAGGTTTTTCAAGTTGTGAAAGTTTACTTTCCTTCTAGGAGTGTGCATTGAAGCCTTCTTACAAAATATTGATGCAGAACATATCAATATTGAGTTGTGTTTATCAAACTTATAGTTGATAACCTATGTATCCAAGTTGTTTGCAGATATTAGTTAGTTTTGGTGCATCACCTTTGTTTAAGTTTGAGTTTTAGGTTTATGTACTCTTTCTTACCCTTTTCCTTGGCAAAACAGTAGAATAGGTGATTCCCATTTAGGAGACAACGTTATCTGGAGGTCCACTCCAAGTTTAGGTGACCCCCAGCCTAGGATTGTTTGTATGTTACTTCAAAATGCTAAGTTCTGCAACTTAGCAAGGGTACAATTTTAAGAGCTAACAAGAAGATTTATTGAACCTATCATAGGAAGAGTGAAACCATCATGAGTTTTTAACCATGCTTTTGGTTGTTCATAAGAATCTTGATAAATCTCATGCACAAACAAGAATTCCTAAGTGATCAAATTCTCTAGACACAGAAGATCAATGAGCATCCTCGATGTAGGTTTTTTCATCAATACGTCTAGTGATATAGAGAGGACCATCTGGAGCATTTACAAATGCATCAATATTTGTGAAAGTAATGTTAGGTAGCAAAGTAGTTCAACCCTTACGAGTTTGAACATCTATTAGAGTAGCCATATTATCTAGACCATCCTCATCATCATTCTTATCATCAAAATCTTGCACAAAGTTGGATGTATGATTTGGCATTGGATTTGTCAAAATTTACAAATTTTGATGTGGTGGGGCAACATACTTGTTTCCTTTATCATTAACATCAATCAACTTGATGTGATTAGAATCGACGAGGTTGTTGCAAAGACAGTTGTTGTTGCACCAAAAGATCAACCTATTAATGCATGGTACAGCCACTAGAGTTAATGAATGCACAGGTTGAGGTTAAGCCATGTCACAAACCTGAGCATCATGTTGCATAGCACAAGGAGACCAAGGGTGCACACCTTGCAACAATCCCCCTAGTGCAAGCGACGGGTTCAAAATCATGATCTAGGATGTGATACCAAATGTTGCAAAGATTATTGTCATTACACCAAAAGATCAACATGTTAATTCTCAATACAACTACCAGAGTTAATGAATCCATGGGAGGTGGTTAAGCCATGTCATGAACTCAATCATTGCGCTACATAGCATAAGGAGACCAAGGGTGCACACATTGTAACAGAGGTCTTACACTTGATGTTTAAGACACATATATTGTTCTATGTTGTGTCCATGTGTACGATTATATTAAGCAAAAATGCTTTTGGGTTGAAATTTGGATATAAAGGTTTTGTTGTATCCACTAGTCTAATCAAAGGAAATTGGACTAATTTCTTAATAATTGTAACATAATCAAATGATGAGATTGAAGCGATTTGGTAAATTTTCTATCTCTCAGCCTAAATTGATAAGGAGTTGAACTTATGGCAACAACATATGATTCAATGTTATTAGCTATTTGAAGTGTGTTTATCTTGATAAAGTTATTTTTTTCTTTTTAGTGTTTGATAATTATTTTGAGGTACAGATTTAGATTGCTTAGTAGGATTCAATGAAGGTGTTCCTTCATATTGACTAACCGATATCCAATAATCACGAAGAGTTGCATAGAAGTGTGTAAAGGATGGACACTTCATCAACAATATATATTATCCCTAATGTTGCATTGTAAATTTCCTATGAATTCCCTTTGAACATCAACACCGGGAAGGGTATAGATGATTTGTGATTAAAGTAACCAATATCAATGTATAAAGTTAGTTACTTTTTCCTTAGATTCTTGTTTGCAATGCACTAAATTAGTTAGTGTAATTTGAGAAAATTTGTTTTCTTAAAAATGTTGGAGGAATGCATCCACAAGTTCATTGAATGAATTTATGGGATTATTAAACAATAAGAAAAACCATTCCAAGGCCATACCTTTGAATGATCTAGGAAATAGATTATCTAGGATATTATCTTAGAAAATGGAGTCGTTACACAATGTGGTATAAGCCGATACATGACTATTAGGATCTCCTTTACTATTATCCTTCTCAAATTGGGGTATCTCTATTTTTTGAGGCATGGGTGTTTTCAATATTTTAATTGACAAAGGGCTCCTTTTAATATATTTTGGTGTTTTCATTTTGAGTTTGATTCAATGTAGAAATTTGTTGTTGAAGTGATGTCACATTTTACAAAATTTTATTTATGACTAAATCATTCTTTGACATGTTTTGAGAGTTTGGTGAATATGGAAGATTGTATAAGTGCTTGGTGGACTACTATATTGCAAGTTTATGAGAAGTGAGAAAGATTGAAGTGTTACATGTGATGCCGCAAAACTATAGGGATTCCCACTATAAAACTTTAAGCTTTAAGTTAAGCCATTGGTGTGTTGTATCATTGAAGCTATGGTTGGTGATGTAAATGTAGGAATAAAAGCTATAGTTGTGGCGAGGGAAATTTGTTTTCCTCCTTAGATTTGATTATATCCTATCACTTGAGTGCAACTAGATGTTGTAGGAATGTTAGCATCTACTATATGAGATAGACTACACAAAACCTCTACTCCATGAGCATCATTAATCAAATTCTTAAGTTAATCCACAATAGGAACCATTTGTTCAACCAAATATTTAGTACTTAAGTAGTACTAAAGTCCTCCTAAATCTTTTTCCAATTGTTTTAATTTGTCTTTGAGAATATGGGCAACAATAGTCTCAACACCTATTAAAAAAAAAATTATAAAGTTCTCATTGGTATGGGAGGACTAGGGATGGAATTCAAAATGGGCTAGGTAAATTGACAATACCTTGCATGAAAGAGTTGGAAGACTCAAGATCCAATCAGATGTAACAACAACGCAGGATGTCATAAGTCTACAACTATGTCTCATATGGGTATTAGCAATAGGAAAATAGGTTGTAAAGCTCATATGAGTTTCAAAACACTTGGTTATTCTTACTATGGATGCTAAATCTCAAAACTATCATATTAAAACATGCAAAATAAAAAATTAGAGAGAAAAAACACACAAATCACAATTACAGATGCCTAACATAAATTTGAGCAAACTTTTTTCTGACTTTCAACTTTGTCAAGATCTTCAAGAGTAGCTTTAAGTTCTTTTTTGTCAACCATGCAGTCATCTTCTTCATATTCAATTGCATAAATTTCTTCTAGAGGAATAGGATACTTTTTGTCAGCCATGTGTTCAACCTCCAAGATCTTCCTCAAGTTGTTAGGCTTTTCAAAATGAACTAGGCTCTAATACCAATTGTTGAACACCTAAAATACTGAGAGGGGGAGTGAATCAGTATTCTATTAAACCATTTAGTCATAATCCAACCAATAATCAAAACATATCTAACTGTAGATATGAATGAAAACATGAAAGAAATCACAACTCCACATAACACAAGAACACTAGTATTTTCACATGGAAAATATAAAAAGGGAAAAACCACGGTAATGATTAGCTCATAATATATTATAACCAGATATAAGATATTACAGGGGCTCACTACCAAGACTCACTATCCTTATAAGGCTCACAACTAGAAATAGATACAAGAAAAAAGTGGCTACACAGCCAAAGTGTGAATTGATGTAGGATGCACCTTCCTTGTGCTAAATTCAGCTCCAATAAAGCTTTGAATAAAAAATATTTCTCTTCTCAGTAGTCACTTAACATGCATAACAATTCTACCTTTACTTTGATCTCACACATACAAATTTGTAAGTTCACACTATATCATATTTCACACAAATCACATTAGATCGTCATCACCTTATGCAACTCAAAAATGTTCCTCATATATACTTTGTTACATCTGCATACATCAATTAGGTTGACCTAATTAGATGCAACCCTATTTTAATTCAAAATACTTTTTTGGATTCATAATTGAAAATAAAACTTCTTCATGCTAAAAAAAAATGCAAAAATTGAATTTTGGTCAGCATAGATCTAAATAGATCCCCTTAACATCCACAATACATATTAATCTTCATAGCACAATTTCAAGTATTCAGTTGGCCAAGGATTAGACCTAATCACAAAATAATCTTATCTAACCAAAATCAATTAGCCATATGATTGTATAAGCATACGCCGTCTACAATATATGTAGTACTAAAACCTGTAAACCATCTCCCAAAAATTGCAAGGTCTGAATCCAAACATCAAAGGAATGCAGACCAGATAACTCATATCGTCTTGCACTGTATAAGCCAAAACATTTTTTTCTTGGAACTTCTATCATTTGTAACTTTTAGTCTGATCAACAAAAATAATTGAATCTTGATCATAGATCTATTTAGTAGTCCTAAAAAACATACTGTAGCCGCATAAACTGATCTTATAATCTGAGCAAATCCAAACCAAATTACCAAATCAAGGTGTCACCAAAAACTATTTATTGCATTAGACAAAACTATTAATAAACAATGTTGGCATCAATGACAACACATCAAAGGATTCCTTCTTCATTCTTTTAACAAGGTTCTTAGTGGCTTCCTCCCAGTGTGTTTTGGTTTTTTGTTGAAGAACCAAAATTGTGATGTATTGAGAGCATGCACTTCAATTGCACGGCGACACTTCTCCCTACCAAGATGCACCAAACCTAGCACATGTTAGCTATGTGCTTTATGAATATAAATACACTTTAAATAGCTTGAGCATGTTGCAATAATATCATGCCACATGCTGAAAATTGATGAACTTTGCCAAGTGCAGTTTGGTTTAATGCACTCTAAAAGAATAGATCAATGCAATCAAGGGCCACCACATGTCTTCACCTTGTTTACCCTGGCCTAGTGCATTTTAGCTATGCACTCACTTCATGAAATTGTGATGCAAAGGGGGAGAGTGCTACAATATTTCAATGACATGTGTTCTAGGTTTATTAATACTTCCCAATACATTTTAGCTATGTGCTAGAGAAATGAGAATGTGATGTGAAGTCGGTATGCACTACATTGAGGGAAAGACATGTGTCCTGAATGAGTCGAGCTCTCAAAAATTAAGTGACTTAGTAAGCACGTGCACCAAAGTTCTTTTAAAGAAATCCTTAGGGAAGACGGGGCCTAGGACCATTCAAGGACTTAAACGTAGGATTTTCAAGAGTTTTTTGGATAAAATATTAATGGGTCAATGGATCAATAGGAAACCTAGGCATGTGGACTAAATACACAAGATAAAAACCCTTAATTTTTCACTTAAATGATAGGTAACTAAAACAAACAGTCAACTCAAGTTTATAATAAGAGTGTAAAGGCACTCAGACCTAGGGTTTTAGAAGGGTTTCAACATAAATAGAATCCCTTATTTGTGTTTAGAATAAACCCTAGGAAGGAAATACATCACTCAAAAGCTTAGGACATGGAAAAAAACTAGAGGCCAAGAAATTTTTCAAAAATTTCCATCACTTTTGTTTATCTTGATCCATGGAAGAATCATGCAAGCAATAACAAATGAAAGTGCTACTTTATAGGAAAATTTAGTCCAAATGAACCTAAGATGTCGATGCACCAAGATAATCCTCAAATTTTATGAATTAAAGGTAAAAGCAAAGGAAATATTTTATATATAAATAAGCTCTATCTATCCTTTAATTAAGCTACCACTTCTAGAAGGATGATGTCATTTTTGCTTACAATGATGTCACTAGTGGGAGAATATTTCCAATCGAACTTGAAATTGTGTTAAATGATAGAATTTGAGTTTGCAAACTTATCATTTCACCATTGAATTATTATTTTTCTAAACAATTCATTCATTGAAAGGTGAAACTATTAACCATTTCTTGTTTAGGCCAAATTGTCAATTAGCAAATTCTCTGGTTAGCCAAAACATAGGCTAACTAAAACATTAGTTCACTAAAGAATAGTTAGTTGAAACATTATTTCATCAAAGCATAGGTTAGTAGAAACATTTGTTCACCAAAATATTTATTTTTTGAACAATAAAGTTATCGAAAGAAACATGGAAAATTTTGAAATGTTTAATGGTTCACAAATCCTTAGTTTTTTGAAAAGTTGAACTACTCAAAAGGAAAAGGTAACATGAAATTAAATCAATTTAAATATTTTTGGAATTCCAAAACCCCGTTGAACCCAATCTTTCATTTTTAACATGCTTTTATAAGTCCACTTAAAAATTCCCACAATCATGATGCATATGTCAAGATGATGTCACCTAAGTTTGGTGGGAATTTTAATCCCAACGCACAATATTCACTTGCTTTTAGATTTCTTGATGCATATAAATTACTCTCTTTTTTTTATTAAGAGGGGTAAACACTTTCAACCTAGAGCTATGTACTAGTGAGGTCACAAATGGGGGACCTCATCCCCAATATAAATTCTCAACAGTTACACCCCAATGGGGTTTGAACCTTGATGGAAAGAATAAAAACACAACTTAACCATCAAACCATGCCACTATTGGAAATTACTCAATATATCTACTTGTACTCAATAATCCCATAAATTTCAAGTTGGGTCTATTTGACCCACAAGGATAAGTTTTGAAGTCAAAACCTACATGTCCCAATGCAAAGTCAAAACCCGCATGTCCAAATCTGACTTCAAAATCCGCTAAGTGTAGTTCCAAAGGTAAATCCCATAAAATTATCATAGAAGCCTAGATTCTTAATTAAGGTGCAATAACACCTAACATTTCTACAGATATCTAATACCAATGTGAACTCTTGCAATAGTTTGATTGTGAAGGTAAGCTTTGCAAGTTTACTTGGGATGTGAACTCTCACAAATATCATAGTGAGTAATCTTTTCACATTGGATAGATCCAATAGTAGATTTATAATTTCGTAGATCTTGATGTATATTGATTCCCTCTAAGAAAATAATATGTCATGTTGATGATATGTATGTCTTTTATTTTTTATGATGTATTTGAGTACTTGATTGTGGATATCATTGGATATGTTGATGGCATAATATTTACAATTTTATGATGAGTAAACCTTAGTTTCTAAGATATAGTTAGTTGAATATGTTTTGATTAGATTAAAATGGGAAGGGCCCATACCCATTATAAAATATTTATAGAGGCCAAGTGAGGGGCTCATGAGAAGTGAAACACCTAGAAAGAAAAAACAAAAGAAACAACAACTAATAGACCAACAAGAGAAATGAAAACAACACACAGAACAAAACTAGCAAGGGACCAAACTAGCTATTGGTCTCCCAAAAGATTGAGACCACTAATGGCTTTCCACTCCTTAGCCAGGATATGGAGTTTCTCATCGAATGATAGGGGTCCCTTCTAAGTAGGTTAGGTCTCCTCAGTATTGGACTAAGCATAATTGCCCTCTTTCTTTTCTTTTTTCTATGAGTGACTAGTTTCAAGACCAACCTTAGCCACCCTTTTACATTACTATTTCTGAATTCTTACTGGAAAACCTAAATGGTAATAGCAGTATTCTTCATAGTCTCCTTGTTGTCATCAACAATCTCTTGGAGACATTTCATTTTTTTGTTGGAAATGTGTCTCAACTTACTAGCTTGATGTCGCAGCATTGTGTTCTCCTATCTCCTTGATCCACCAAATTATGCTCTATCGGTAGGACCTTGTTCTGTGTCCCAATGATGATCCAATGGTTCTTCATCAATGAGACATTACATGGTAGGTGAGGCCTCACCTAATGTCTCCATGATGGTTCGATAGTTTGTGGTGTTGGTGGCTTGTTCTATCGGCATGACTTGGCTCTGTCGACAGGACCCTAATGATAGTCCCAACAATAGCTCGATAAAGCCTAATTCGGTGGGACACAATGCTATCAGTGGGACTCTCCACTATGTCTCAACAATGGACCGATGACTATGGTGGGACCCCAGCTGATAGGTGGGGAGTAGTAGTTGGTGCTAACTTGGCCATGGTGACCATATCAACCGGTGTGAACATCATTAGTATGACATCCTCATATCGGCAAGAGTCAATTAGTTGTCTCACCATTATGCCGATACATGGTGAACCTTTTAAGCGATAAAGTGGACATCAATAGGACTTTCTTGTATCAATGGAAAGTGATATAATGTCTCCCCAATGTGGTGATGGACTTGGTCGATGGTATACTCTAAGGAGCCTATTTCGGTGGGACAATGAGTGATCATTGAGACATGGTCTCTTGTCTCATTGATACTTTGATGACTGTTTTGGTTTGGTAGGTATTACACTTGTCAGTAGGACTCGAACAAATTGGTGAGAGGTTTGTGGTTGTCTCATTGATGGACCGATATGGTAACTATTGAGTGACGGTTTGTCTACTATTACGAATGGGAACTGAATTGGTATGTTTCTTGCATGGGTCTGGTGATGTAGATCAATTGGAATTCTTTTAGAAGGAAAATGCAATAATGTGTAATTTATTGTAATAGTGTTTTGAGATGAGTTGTAAGTTTGATGAGAGAGAATGAGATTGGTAAGGAATTGTAATGCTACCTGTATTGAGAGTGTGAATAGACATCTGAGAGAAACAAACTGTAACTCTGTATGTGGACTTTTTCCACTGTAATACAAAGTGTTTTTTTCTTGGTGTGGTGGGTTTTTCTCTTGAAAGGGTTTTCCCATGTTAAAACTGGTGTCTGTTCTGTGGTTGTGTTAAATTTGTTATGATCTATTTTTTGCTAATGTGCATCTTTAATGAACTGTAATACAAAATTGAACCATATGTCTACATTCTCTTCTTAGAATGTGCATTAGGAAAGTGTTTATGCACCTCTGCTTTCCTTACAAGTTGCATCAAATCCTGGCCAATTGTGTTATCCTTGTGGGTTGGATGGTTTTTTGTGCCAATTCTGAAGTAGGAGTCTTGTAGAGGAATTTGGTAATTTCGATTACAGATTAAGATGACAAGCACATCAGGGAAGATAGAAATTGAAAATTTCAATGGTGGAAATTTTGAGTTGTGAAAACTCAAAATGGAAGACCTGTTGGTAGATAGAGATCTCTAGAATTTTGTTTCTGGAACTAAACCTTCAAGCATGAAGCAAGAAGATTAGGACCTTGCAAATAGAAAATCCAAAGGGTTGATAAGACTCTGTCTAGCAGACTCTATTCTCTTGAACGTTCATGAAAAGAAGTCTACATTTTCTTTGTGGAAGAAACTTGGTGACATTTATCAGGGCAAGTCCTTGGTGAATAAGTTATTCTTGAGGAAGAATTTGTACTCTTTGAAAATGGAGGAAGAGGCATATGTGGCTAATCATCTGAATATGTTCAATATGCTCATTGCTCAGTTAACATATGTAGGTGTGAAGATAGATGATGAGGATCATTTTATGCTTTTTTTATGTTCTTTTCCCAACTTGTGGGACCATTTAGTGATGAATATTGGGAGTACAACAACCACTTTCAAGATGGAAGATGTGCTTGCTTCATAGCTATCAGAAGAGATGAAAAGGAAATATTTTGAGATGGAAAAGGAGGCCCTTGCTATTTGAGGCAGATTGAAGAAGAAAGGCAAGTAGAAAGACAAGAAGTCTAAATCTAAGTTTGAAGGGAGATCAAAGTCTCCTTGCAAGAAGCCCAAGGTAAAATGTTGGAATTGTGGGTAGCCTAGTAAGGATTGCAAAGAGGAGAAAAATAAGAAGAAGAAAAATAATTCTTTGGATAATGATTCTTCTCAGAGTGATGGAGATGCCTTCATTGTACCCTTGGTGAATCTGGCATCAAATGATGTTTGGTTGATTGACTTAGGCGGATCTCACATGAAATCTCACAAAGATTGGTTTATGAAGTATGAAAAATATGCTGGTGGAAAGGTGTATCTGGCAAGTGACTCATCTCTAGAAATTTTTGGTCATGGAAGAGTTAGAATTTAATTTCCTAACAAAACAATTAAAGGAATTGATGGCATAATGCATATACCAGGTCTAACTCAAAATTTACTTTATTTTAGCAAGTTGAATGATGCTAGCGTGCAAGTTTCATTCTCGAATGGTGGTTGTAAGATGACGACTAGAGGCTCGATGGTGCTAGCTAGGGGTGCTCAAATTGGTAATCTGTACAAGTTGGATGTACATGTTCAATGCAATAGTGTCTCTGTAAAGTCAGAAAAAGTTGCTCGTGTAGAGAAGGAGAACGAAGTTCCTCTGGGTGCAAACTCTTTGGAGGTGAAACTCCCAGCATAAAAGACCATGCTATGGCATCAAAGGCTCAGCCACATTGGTGATAAAGGCTTAAAAGCTTTGAAAAATAAAAACATGGTTGAAGGGCTTGATGATTGTAACCTTGAGTTTGATTTTTCTGAACATTGTATATATGGAAAACAACATTGTATTTTGTTTTATTCTAGTCCTCATAGATCTTCTAATGTTCTAGATTATATTCACTTTGATGTTTTTGGTCTAGTAAATGTTCCTTCATTATCAAAATCGAGATATTATTTTTCTTTTATTGATGATTATTCAAGAAGGGAATTTGTGTATTTTCTAAAAAGTAAATAATAATTGTTCGGTTGGTTTAAAGATTTTAAAAACTTGGTTGAAAATCAAACTAGAAGAAAACTTAAATGCTTGAGGAAGGATAATGGCACTGAGTTTTGTTCTATATAGTTTGAAAGGTATTGCAAAGACCATGGAATAAAAAGGTATAAAACGACACCTTACACTCCACAGCCAAATTTAGTTGCTGAAAGGTTGAATGGGACACTGATGGAAAGGGTGAGAAGTATGTTGAACAATGCTAGTTTGGAGTAGAAGTTTTGGGTTGAGGCTATGGTTACAACATGTTATTTAATAAATTGATCTCCCTCTTTGGTACTTGTTGAAAAAAATCCTATGGAAGCTTGGTCTGGTAAGAAGCCCTCCTTAAGACATGTAAGAGTCTTTGGTTGTGAAGCATATGTTTATGTGTTGAATGAGAAAAGATCTAAGTTGGAAAATAAAGCTATAAAATGTATCTTCATTAGCTATGAAATTGGTGTGAAAGGATACAAACTTTGGAATCTTTTGACTGAAAAGGTTGTATACAATAGAAGTGTAATCTTTCATGAGCTGAAACCTTCTTCAATGGATCTGCAGTTATAGATGCAAGAAGAAAAGAAATAAAAGGTAGTTGAAATTCCTCAAACTCCAAATAAAGAGTAACTACAAAGTGTACCTGAAAGAGGAGAGTTCCAACAACTCTGAGAGTTCCAAAGAAGAAGAACCACAACCTTAGCCTCAGCCTTTGAGGAGGTCTACACATGAAAGGTGACAACCTAAAAGGTATGGTTTTTCCATGTTGGATGTAAATTGTGCCTATGTTTTGATTAAAAGAACTGATGAGCCTAGGATTGTGAAAGAGGCAATTGAAATGTCTGATTCAAATTCTTGGTTGGAAGCCATGAATGAGGAAATGGCATCATTAAAAAAGAATGGAACCTGGGATTTGGTGCCCTTGCCTGAAGATCGAAAGCATGTTGGCTATAAATGGGTATTTAAGAAGAAAATCGGTATAGATGGTAGTGTTGAAAATTATAAAACTAGGTTGGTTGTGAAAGGCTATTCCCAGGTAGAGGGAATTGATTATGGTGAAATATTGTCTCCTATAGCTAAGCTAACATCTATCATAATTATTTTGTTAATTATAGTAGCATATGACTTACAGATTGAATAGATGGATGTGAAGACAAAATTTCTTCATGGAGATCTTAAAGAAGAAATTTTTATGTCCCAACATGAGCACTTTGTGGAAAATGGTAAAGAAAATCTTGTTTGCAAGTTAAAGAAATCTTTGTATGGTTTAAAACAATCACCTAGAATGTGGTACAGAAGTTTGACACTTTTGTGTTGTCATTGGGATTTGTAAGATCGAAATATGATCATTGTGTGTACTTCAAAACTAAAAATTATTGAGTTCTTATTATTGCATTGTATGTTGATGACTTGTTGTTCATAGGAAATAGTAAGACTGTGATTTTTGATCTAAAATCTCAATTTTCAGCAAATTTTGAAATGAAAGATCTAGGTGCAGCAAGGTATATTTTGCGGATGGAAATAAAAATGGATAGAGGAAGTAGAAATATTTGGCTCAACCAGAGTAAGTATATCAATACTATCCTAGAGAGATTCAGTATGACTGATTGCAAGCAGCTAGTTGTTCTAGTGTTGCAAGGAACAAAGCTATATGTTGAAGATTGTCCAAAATATCCTACCGAGGTGCACGACATGAACAAAGTGCCTAATGCAAGTGAAATTGGTAGTTTAATGTATGCAATGGTCTATACAAGGCCAAAAATTTCCCAAGCAAAGGGAGTTCTTAGCCATTTTATGAAAAATCTAGGAAGACTACATTGGGATGTTGTGAAAAGAGTTTTTAGATATTTAAAAGGTACCTATCAATACGCTTTGTGCTATCATGGTAACTTAGTTGGGTCACCGAGATCCATCAGTATTCAAGGTTATGTGGATTCTGATTGGGCATGGGACATTGACAGTAGGAGATCCACCAATGGATACATCTTCACATTGAATGGTGGTGCAGTTAGTTGGATGAGTAAGAAGTAGGTTGTAGTCACTTTATCTACTATGGAGGTAGATTATATGGCAGAAACACACGTCTGTAAAGAACCCAATTGGCTTATACTTTTTTTTTCTAATATTGGGTTCAATGCAAGAAAATTTACCGTTTGTTGTGATAGTCAAAGTGCTATGTGTTTTGTGAAAATTCGACTTTCCATGCTAGGATGAAATATTTTGATGTGCAGTATCATTTTGTACGAGATATGGTGGAGGATGGAAAGGTTAGTCTTGAAAAAGTGGATCCTTTAGAAAATGTTGTAGATGCATTAATGAAACTAGTGAGCACAAACAAGTTTAGGTGGTGTGCCAGTTCGATGGGCCTTGGTGCCTATGATATTTAGTAATGTCAAAGTTTTGGGAGAAGCTAGTAAGTCTTCATCAAGTAGGAGCATGTTGGAAATGTGTCTCAACTTACTGGCTTGATGTGGTAGTGTTGTGTTCTCCTATCTCATTGATCATCTAAACTATTCTCTATCAGCGGGACCTTGTTCTATGTCCCAACGATGATCTGATCATTCTTCATCGGTGAGACATTGCGTGGTCAGTGAGAGCTGACCTGATGTCTCCATGATGGTTCAATATTTCATGGTGTTGGTAGCTTGTTCTATCAGCATGACTTGGATTTGTTGATAGGACCCTAATGATAGTCCCACCGACAACCCGATAAAGCCAGTTTCGGTGGGACACTATGCTAGATCAATGGGACTCTACACTATGTCTTGATGATCGATGACTATGGTGGGACCCAAGGTGATAGGTGGGGAGTGGTATTTGGTGTTGAATTAGCCATGGTGACCACATTAACCAGTGTGAACTTCATCGGTATGACATCCTCATATCGGTGGGAGTCAATTAGTTGTCTCGGCAATATGTCGATACATGGTGAACCTTTTGAGCAATAAAGTGGACATTAGTAGGACTTTCCTGTATCGGTGGAAAGCAATATAATGTCTTCGGTGGGAAAATGAGTGATCGGTGAGACGTGGCCTCTTGTCCCGCCTATACTCTGATGACTATTTTGGTTTGGAAAGTATTACACTCGTCGGTGGGACTTGAACAGATCGGCGATAGGTTTTTGGTTGTCTCATTGATGGCCCAATATGGTAACTATTGAGTGATGGTTTGTCTATTGTTATGAATGGGAACTAAATTGGTATGTTTCCTGCATGGGTCTAGTGATGCAGATTAGTTGGAATTCTCTCAAAGAAGGAAAATGCTATAATGTGTAATGTATTGTAATAGTGTTTTGAGTTGAGTTGTGAGTCTAATGAGAGAGAATAAGATTGTTTAGGAATTGTAATGTTTTATGTATTGAGAGTGTGAATAGACATCTGAGAGCAACAAACTATAACTCTGTATGTGACTTTTTCCACTGTAATACAATTTTTTTTTGCTTGGTGTGGTGGGTTTTTCTCTCGAAAGGGTTTTCCCATGTTAAAATTGGTGTCCATTTTATGGTTGTGTAAAAAAATTTCTGATCTATTTTCTACTAATGTGCATCTTTAATGAACTATAATACAAAATTGAACCATATGTTTGCATTCTCTTCTTAGAATTAGCATTAGGAAAGTTTTTTCACACCTTTGGTTTCCTTACACTTTTGTCTTGGTTGTTGTGAATAATGGAAATTTCCTCCTATAATTTCACTTTGTCCTCCTCCATACCCAATAGCTCTAAGCTCATTCACCTCCTTCTCCCAATTAGCCCAGTTTTTGAAAGACTTGGCAAGGGAGGAAAGAGTATCCCAATTCCCACCATCCTCAGCCTCCCCTACCAAGACAACTAATGTTTAAGAACTATTTTTTCCAACACCTCAATTTTTTCTTTTGTAATAATAATTTGAGCCAGAAGCCACTTTAGAATGTCATTATGTACATTGAAAATCATCGAAATTTCATCCAGTTTATTCCAAAGAGGGACACAAGATGCACAAATATCATTACCTAGATTGGGTTCAACAGAGGTCCCTTCTAGGTTAATAAAAAGTATAGGGGATATTTGAAGGATAGAAGGGTTAATGGCAAGGGGGATTTGGAAACATTAAATACATCATCATGAACGTGGGAGTGCATGAGAGAGTTTCTAAGGGTAGGTTTCTAGGACTCATCATCCAAGTCAGTCAAATTATTAGAGCCAGAGGTAGAAATGTGGCTGTGTTTGTGGAAAGAAACACACTTTTTGGGGTCATATGGGTTTCCTCAGTATAGTGGTTTTACCATATGCCCTAGTGATTTTGTGAGTGGTGGGTGGGGTTTCCTCAAGGGCACAAGTGGAAAGGGGGCCCTCATAGGGGCTAGGAGGATTTTGAATGACAAGAGTGTTCCTTCCAATAGAGACTAGGGAGGGGGAAAGAGTGGCCTAGTGATGGCAAAGGAAAAAAATTAACCCCTAGTGAATGGGGAGGTTTTTAATTTTACCCTAAACAGTCTTGATGGACTATTTAAGGGAAGAAAGGACCCAAAAAGTGAAGTTCATCTTGAAATTATAACATAAATGTTTTAACATGGGAAAGAGATGGGCATGAAACAAAACCAACCCTCCAATGTGACATACCTCATAAGCACCTCCACTATTTTTCTCCACACCCCAAGAAGGTCAACTCTATTGAAACTATTTTGTAACCTATTAACTTTTTTTCCACCATTCAGGAACCTTTACATGTCTTTTTGGTAGTACCCCTAATACTATTGAGAGATGCAAGCACCATCCAAAGAAATCCCCATGACCTCTACAATCAAATCAATATTCACAAGGAAGGAGCACCCACCAATGGTGATAGTGCCCTTGTTCTAGGAATTGGAAAACTTTATTGAAAAATTGGGGTCATGCCCCTTCATTCCCTCCACATACGAGGTGAATTTACCTTGTTGGAGAATAGCCCAAACATCCCTATCATTATTCCACACCTTGCAAGGGGAAATTTCCTCCTAGACCAACTCGCCCCTTATAGAAAACAAAGCAAGAGAAAGAGTTATGTACAAACATCGAGAAGAAAACCTAACCTAAGAATAGAAATCTTATGAAAAGACCACCCAGAGAGGGCGGTTTCCCATAATTGCAAACTATGGCAGATGATGAAGGGAGTTGACATGAAATCCAACTCAATCTCATTGCTATAGTACTTTTATATCATGCTTAAGTGAATCACCCACATGCCTAGGGATTTGAGAGATATTATCCTCGATAACCAAATTTGAAGTGAAACTGTCAAGGTTAACAAGCACATTTTCCACTTTGTTTCCATTTCTATACACATGAGTAAACCTTCTAGTCCCAAGATTAATCATGAGATTACATTCTAGTAGGTCACAGAGGGACCAAAAAGGTTTAGCCATCCCAATCAGCATAATAATAGTGTTTCTAGAGTTAATTTCAATTGCCATGTTGGAAAAGCCAACATTCATGGTGATCCAAATACCATAGTACATCACTACCACCTCTACAAAGTTGAAGGAGTGAATACCAAGATTCACTGCATATGCCAAAACCATTTTCCCATTATGATCTCTAATGACGAAACTAATAGGAGCCAACTATCCAGAACCCCCTTAACATTCTTATGCCAGACCTAACTAGTATTGAAAAGCTTGATTGAATTTTCCATAGAACCTACCAAGAATAGGTACAATGAAATAAAAGATGGGAGATGGATTTGGATTTATCTTCCCATAAGAAACAATAGTTTCCAAGATGGTGGCCTCTCTTCTACAAATTATCTAGAGTGAGAATCTATTTATGGCAAGCAGTCCACCTGAAGAATTTAACTTTGAGTAGATATTTGTTTCTCCAAACCTTCATCCAATTAAATTGAGGAACCCAGGAACTAGATAGAATGTTGTATCTAGACTTAATAGATCAGTCCCAATCTAACAAATTGGAGTTAAAGAACTTGTTATTGCTAACAGATGTGAGAGTTAGTTGGATATGTTAGCAACTAGTTATGGTTGTTATTCTAGTTATAGTGATTATTTCTTGACAAATACTTAGGCCTATTTGTTACTATTGGATTTAATTTTTTTGTTTGAATATTGATTTGACACAAATGTATGCTTCTATATGACAATTAGTCTGGTATTTTTTGGATTGGATCTTATTTCTTTTTGCATTGGTATGACAGAGGATGAGGCAGGTTGTGTTTGAGACGATGTTCACCTTAGTTATTGTTGTATGTATCTTCTAGAGCACATGGAGTACCTATATTTTTCAATGGTACATGTTGGCTATAGGGATTATTTTCTTAATGTTTGAATTTACTTTTGACCCCTTATACAATGTTGCAAGAATGGAAAGAATGAAGGTATTTTCATTGATGTCAACTGGTTAATTAGTTATCAACTAATTATTGTTGTCATTAGTGTCATAGATTGTAGGTGTTCAATGGTTGCTCTAGGTTTTGCTCCAGGATTTTCTCCTATGTTTGTGTGGTTCAAATATGTTGATCATGGTTGTTGGAAGCTATTATATCTAGATTTTAGGTTGTTTCATTGTATAGTGCAAGTTATGTTCACCAGTTGTGAACTATGGTTTCTATGTTTTTGGTTGAGGTCCGGGAGAAATGTTGTTGGTCTAGATTTCTCAAGTTGTTACATTCTTATGACTTGCAATTCTAGATTTGAGTTGTTTGGATTGTATTGAAGATAATTTTGGTATCTGGAAGGTTCATGCTTAATTGTTCTATGTGTTTTACACTAGTTTGGTTGACCTTGTGTTGAACACTACTTTCAGAGTTGATGAATTGTGTTGGATCTATTTGGGTTCTTATGAAGCATGTGCTTGGGTCGCCCTCATTCTAATTCCACCCTAGGATGTTATGGAACTAACCTAATTTGAATTTGAATTTGATGGCTGACTTTGGATATGTTTCAAAGTTGAAGATGGTATAAATATAAGATGAGATAGTGGTGAAATACAACATAGAAAGAGGAAAGAGAGATAAGTGCAAAGAAATAGAGCAGATAGATGTGAGTTTCATGCAAATAAGTGAGTATGTGTGATGTGAGTGTGGAAAATCAATGTGAAGCCTAAATGTTGAGTTTTTGGATGTAGTGAGTAGAAGGTGTACTCTATCATTCATGCATGTCTACAAGTGGCTATGAAAATTATGGTTGATTTCTCTATTGCGATGAATAGAAGGTGTACTCTATCATTCATAATTTCCATTGAGAACAGTTGCCAACTCTCTTCCTCTAATAAAAGCTCCATCTAGTAAGGGGAAGCACCAAGGTTTTGGAAAAAATCCTTGCTTCTAGTTGTAACCACCACTTTACATTGACTCTCATGGCCGATTGGAAGACCAAGGCTCGTAATGATATCATCTTTTGTGGCTACCTTCCAGGTGTCATCCAACACAATGAGAGAATTTTCTCCTTTCAAACTGGCATGAATCAGCTCCACCACTTGCTCATCACTTAAATATTTTACCTTAACCCCTAAATCTTCCATGTGTGATACTAAATCGAACTACAATTTATGAACAAAATATGGCTGTGATATGGGAAGCCATATTGAATGGTCATACCTTTGTTTGATCCTGTCAAAAATGGTTTGTAGAAGAAATGCCATCCCTGCTCCACCCATTCCCACCATAAAAATGAATGGAACAATTGATTCATCTATCAAGGAGATGAGTTGTTGAACCTTGGGGTCAATCACCATAGGGCATGAATCGTAGAGCAGGAGACTATTTGATTGGTCATATTTGGTGAATTTTCATCTTTGGAGTCATCAGGACCATAGAAGATTAATGAAGATGTTAGAATTAACAAAATTTGATTGGTTATACAGTTTAGGTGCCTATGTGAAGGTTGTGTGAGAATTGATTAATTTTATTATTTTATGATTATTTATCTAAATGGGGCATGGGTTTTCTAAGGAAGTGTTTTGCTTGTGGTTTTGGAAAACCATAGTGGTTTTTCTCATTCACAAATCTATATATTTATGCCTCTCCATTTGGAAATATGGATTTGGGAGTTTTCGTAGGTGAGCTAGGGAGATGTTGCTAGATTCAAGAGATAATTTGAAGACTTCATTGTTGCAGATTTCTATTTGTATAGAATCCCATGCTGTAGGGAGCTAGTGAGCTCCACGTTTTGGGAGATAGTGAGCTAGTGAAGTTTGTGTGAAGGGAGCTTGAGAGCTTAAGATGATAGAAGGTTGAAAGAGACCAAGAAGAATTTTTTGTTGCAGGTTTGAAGGTGTCCCAAAGCAGCAAGAAGATTTATAATTTCATGGTTTGTTTGCAGCAATGATTTCTAATGATGAATGTAGGTCAATACGGAGCTAGAATCTTGTGATAGAAGTTAAATTAAAGGAGACAAATTTTGTATTGATCTTTGTTGTTTTGTATTATTTATATTTCATATTTGTAATGATTTTCATCAACCCATATGGCTTCAAAACCATTAGTTTTAGTTATGCTATATAATTCTTGAATTTCCAAGAGATTTTGAATGAACAAAGAACACTTCTTGCAAATTTTTGTGTTGTTTCAAATCTAAGTTGCATTTTTAAATTGTTGTGAGTATGTGAATGAGGGTTGGTTTCTTCTTCATCGGTGGTATTAGAGTAATATTTTCTGAGTGTGCAAGTAGAAGCACTGATGTGAGGTAGTTTGTACTAGGACCTATAGTGGTGTGTGTGTGATTTGCATGTAGACATATCACTAAACACGAGGTGATCTATACCATAGAGGATGGGATGGGTCATGAGGAGGCCCATAATATTTTTTTTCTAGGAATAATATTGGTCCAGAAGTGTAAAATAGGAAGTACCATGAAGAATTTGGAAAGCTCCAAGCTAAAGTAGATGTATTGGAAATTATGGTTAAGGAGGAAGTGAGGATTTGGGAAGAGAGATAAGGGAAGAAGAATTTTCTCTTGGAAGAGGACTACAAAAAGAATAGCAGAAGGAATGAGTGTCGCAGCCCTTTGCTAGGGGTTGAATGCAAGGAAGAACATGTGGGGGAAACCCACACAAATGGAGAAGGTAATGAAACACAAGTTTCAGAGATAGAATTTGGATGGAGTGCATTATGTGAAGCAGACAAAGAAGGTTTGCATTGTGAACATGGATGGTCCTCAATTTGACAAACAAATTGGTGAAGATGAAGATGATTTCTTGTTGAAAAAAGAGATAGAAAGAATCAACAAGTTTTTGGAAGGAGAATTGATGGACCAAAATGAAGAGGAGTTTGCAAAACTTTTCATTGGAGGTGAGAAGAAGGATGTTGCAGCAAAGAATAAGGAAAGGGATGTTGGGATAGCGAATGAGAATGAGGTAAATTTAAATTTTGAATTTAGTTGTGATGGTTCTATACATTCTTTGGTGAGATTAGAAGATGATTTCGAGCAAGAAGAGAGCATGCAGATGGAAATTTTTAATTTCCACGGAGTATTAATTGCATATTTGTATAATGATGTAGTATATTTTGATTATTGTATCCAGATAATACATATTTGCATGTAGAAGTTGTAGATGATGGTGTAGGATGAATTTGGTGGAGGTGGTTGGTTGAATCCCATAAGAGCGGAGAGGAGAATGTATGGTATTAGGAGGAGGAGGATGGTACATGGTGGATACAAGTCCATGAGAGGAGAGAATAATGAAGTGAAGAGTGGTTAGAGGAGGAGGTTGCTTGTTCCAGCTAAGTATTGGAAGAGGAGAAAGAAAAAATAAATTATAGGTATTAAATTTAGTGATGGAGTTTGTTGAGGATTGCTTGCAATCCAAAATGGTGGTACTACCACTCAACTCCATTTTGTGAATCCATATTCACAAAAAAATTCCTAGCTTGGATATTTGATGCAGGAGCATCTAAGGGTACTATCAATCTTGCATCACCAAAAATATTGGTTTTTTTTTTTTGTTTACAATAAGGGCTAAGGTGTGTGGAAAATAAATATTTTAATTTGTAATAATATGATTTTCCTTTGTGATGATATTTAAATGCAAATTTTGGAGGAAATATGTTGAGGTAAATGTTTCCAAGGAATTTAAATTAGAATATTCTCTTTGGGGCATCCATTTCTAGGTTGGTTATGCTTGGTATGCATGTTATTGCATGTTCAATTTCATTCTTTACAAGTATTTGCATGTTGGGCCATCAACTTTGCATGTTGGTGCATGTTCATATTTGGAGTTGTTACAGTTGTCAAAGATCAATGAAGATGTTAGAATTGACCAAATTTGATGACCATGTTTTAGGTGCCAATGTGAAGGCCATGTGAGCATTGATTAATTTTATTATTTTATGATTATTTCTCCAAATGGGCCATGGTTTTTCTAAGGATGTTTTTTGCTTGTGGTTTTGAAAAACCATAGTGGTTTTTCTCATTCACAAATCTATATATTCATGCCTTGTCATTTGGAAAGATGGCTTTGGGAGTTTTTGTAGATGAGAAGGGGAGATGTTCGATTGAAGAGAGGATTTGAAAAATCCATTGTTGCAAATTTTTATTTGCATAGAAGCCCATGTTTCAGGGGGCTAGTGAGCTCCATGTTTTGGGAGATAGTGAGCTAGGGAATTTTGTGTGGAGGGAGCTTGAGAGATTAAGCTCAAAGAAGGTTGAAAGAGACCAAGAATATATTTTTGTTGTAGGTTTGAATGTGTACTAAATCAGCGAGAAGATTTATGATTTCATGGTGTGTTTATAGTAGTGATTTCTAATGATGAATGGAGGTTGAAAGAGCTAGAATCTTGTGATAGAAGTCAAATTGAAGGAGACAATTTTTGTATTAATCTTTACATATCAATCATATTTTAGATTTGTAATTATTTCCATCAAACCATATGGCTTCACAACCATTAGGTTTAGTTATGTTATGTAATTCTTGAATTTTTAGGATATTTTGAATGAAAAAAGAACACTTACAGTTTTTGTGTTATTTTAAACCATTTCTAAGTTGCATTTTCATATTTTTGTGAGTATGTGAATGAGGGTTAGTTTCTTACTTCATCAGTTCATCACATGGTTAGACATTCTGAAGGAACTTTCTATGTTGTAAGATTGAGATAAATATTTAATGTGGGTTGTACATGTGAAATATATTTAATATAGAAAAAACTTAGTATCAAAAAAAAAACTTGGTACCAAAAATTAAATGAAGGGGACCTAGTTTTGTAAGCTCGTGGATGCATTTTATGGATTAAAGCAATTTAATTCCTTCATATTTTGAAGTGTCTATTCATATTTTTTATGGGACTAGAAATGGTTGTGTGTGGTATTATCACAAGTGCTCAAAATACTTGAGTGTTAACATACATTACACCATGTTTAATGATGTAATTGTTCAAATAAAAACATTATTACTCTTATTTTCACATATTAAATCCTTAATAATTTATAAATTTTGTAAAAAAAATCTAAACCTCATATTTTTAAACCATAAAATATTAAACTTCATATTTATTAATACTTACAAAAGAATAATTATGGATTCTTGAATTTTGAAATTAACTACTTAAATAAAAATCTATTTTTTAAACAATTATGTATAAATAAATTGTTATCATCAATATTTTTCTTTTACATTAATAATTCTTAAAAGTCTTAATTTCAAATAATTTTAAAAAGCAATTAAATTATTTATAAAAGTATAAAGAAATAAATCAATGATATTTAATAATCAATTATTAGATATAATAGATTATATCTTTTATTATTCAATGCAAAAATGAAATTTATTTTTTTAATTAAAAATAAAATTTAAAGAAAATAAATAACTATTTTTCTATGCATTTATCAACAAATTAATTAAAAAAATAATAGTCAATATTATAAATTACAAAATTATTAAATAAAAAATTAAATACCATAAATTTCCTTAAGGATAAAATATCTTAGGAAAATTCACCACCAGCAATTCATCCTCAACAATTCACTTCCAACAATTGATCGTGGTGGAAAATTCACTTCCAACAATTGCTCGTCTTGAAAAATTCACCACCAACAATTCATGGCCTAGCATCTTCTTAATGACTCTTTTTGACAACAAATTCTAATTTAACACTCAAAATTTCAAGACAAGACTATGACTTTGTCACTCAATAATCTAGGGCACTTTTCTTCTTTGGTAATGTCATTAATTTTTAATAAAACAATATTCATTTATCATCAAATCTACATAACTCCATGAAATAAACCTGTTGTAAAAAAATTTTAAAGAACTTTTATTATATATTATTTATTTAAATATTTAAAAAAAAGAAATGTTCAAATGTGTTCCACAAACAAGATTTGAACCATATTTAAAATTGAACATAGGTAATGCTTACATTAACCAAGAAAAAACAAAATTAAATTGATATTAATAATTGAAAGAAAAAATATTATCTAATCAAAAATAAATAAAAACATTTTGAAATACACATACCTTAAATTTTTAAAAAACTTTAAAGAAAGTAGATAATATTTTGGTTGATATGAAATCTCTAATGTTCACCTAAGGATTTTCTATTTTGATTTTATTCCAAGCTTGCCCTCCTTCACTCAATCCCTCTCTAAATTCATCCGTTCCTGTGCCTTCGTACAAAATCTTCCTTAGCCTTGTCAATCGTTCCAATCCCTCTGGTACTTTCTTTACTCTGAGACATCTCTCTAAACGGAATCTCTCGTGGACGGCCATAGCTCTGTCCTCCAAATCCGGAAACTCCTCCAAAAGAGGGAAATCTGCAGTAAATAGAAAGCATAACTTGGGAAACCCATATGACTTTCCCAAGGCGTTTGCTAGTTTTCTACAACTCTTATTACCCTCTAATCTCAACTCTATCAAGTTCGGCATTGCTTCTAATGTCGGATAATCGCTACAATCATAACCCCTTATTATGAGTTGCCTCAAATTTGTTTGCCTACACACCCAACTTGGCACCGGAATGTTCCGCAAACAAAGTGTTTGAAGATCCTGCAGGGAAATGATATTGTGTCATTGACTCGATTCTGTGCAACAACGAGATACTATTGATAGACGGCGCATCTTGAGTAGCTGAGGAACGATTCCATCTTCGATACTCACAAACTCCCTTTCATGGTTTACATACAATCTTAATTCTTGGAGGCAGGTTAATATGGCGACATCCTCCAACTTTAAAAACCCATCCTCTTCAACAGAGAACCTTAAAGGATCTTATCTCTGTACTCACAAAGACTCGAGCTCTGATATTCCCTTGGGTAGATGACTTGGCAGCTCACCGTGGCAATACTGTATGTTAAGATGTTGGAGACATTTGAGTGCACTTATCCACTTAGGCAGCCTTTGTAGATGTCCACACCAAGATAGATTGAGCAAGACAAGACTCTTAAGGCTTCTCACACATATTGGTACCTCCTCAATATTTTTCCCTGATAAATTTAAAAGCTTGAGATGTTTTAGCTTTCCAACACTGTGGGGCACTGTGGAGATCTTAGTTTCGCTCAAGTCGAGGACCCTTAATAATCTCACCGGGCTGAAGAAATTTGCCTTAATTTTTTCAATGGGATTATTATAAAGTGACAGAGTGCGAAGAGACTTGGGACAAGAAGTCCTACTCCGTGTTATCCCTTTTCTGGGTAGTAAAATTCTTTTCACAGATGTGACGACATCTTCAACAGCAAATGTGCATCTGTTTTCTTTAGATATATCAATTGCCAAATCAAGCAGCAAGTCATGGATTTTACAATATTTGGTTAAAGCCTAATTCTCCCATACTTCAAGCAAACACAGATTTTCCAACTGATATAAATAACCCCAAGAAACATCCAACTGGTCTTCTCCTTGGGGAATTAATCCTTCCACTATCCAGAGATTTATGAGAAATTCACAATCTATTTCGTCATCCTCAGGAAAGAAGGACAAATAAGAAAAACAGGGCTTAAGAGCTGCAGGAAAGGAATCATAGCTCAATCTTAAAATCTGTATAACTGGGTCCTTGATAAGATTGACAACCTCAATGAGCTGACACAATTTGGAGTTCCACTGACTTATTTCTGTGTAGGCGGAAAGAGAAGCTCCTGTTACCTTGAGAGCCAATGGTAACCTCTCGCATCACTTTACAATTTGAGGAGCTATCACTTGAAGGTGATTTGTGTTAAGGAATAAGATTGTCTAGAAAAGTTAGAATGTGTTTCTAGAAGAACTAGAATCTTTTAGAAAAGTTACTAGATGTTTCTAGAACTAAAATCTTCTAGAAGGAACCTTCTAGAAACTAGAAGCTACTAGAAGTTGTTCAAGGAAAAAGAACATTCCAGTTTTAGATATATCTAAAAAATTAGAAGTTTCTAAATCTTAGAGGCTTCAAGTATAAATATGAGTCTTCTTATTGTGAACAACACTAATTTTGAGGTAAGTTGTTGGATTGTATGTAAGCAAGCTAGATCAATATAATTTCTTTCAACCATTTCACAATTGTTTTATGCTCTATTTTTCCTTGTTTGCTGCTACTTTATTATTTGGGCCTATCCTTACATGGTATCAGAGTTAGAAATCTTCTAACAATGTTAAGATATTGTTGGATTGATATTTGATTAGCAAGATAATCTTTGAAACTTATTTGATCTAGATTTGTTTGAGGGCTATTTTTTTATAACATGGGCTCTACAAATGAAAGTTTTTCAATCTTTGATGGAAGTGGATTTGCAGATTGGAAGATTACAGTTAAGAATACTTTGAGAGAAAAGGCTCTATGGAGTATAGTCAATAAAGGGATTGGAGAACCTCAACAAAAGAAAGAAAAGGAGTTATGGAAATGCAAGTTGGAGCAAGCTAGAGGAATTATTGGTAAGGCTTTGAGTCCCAATCTTAATAAAAGGTTTGTTGATATTGATAATCCAATAGAACTATGAGAAAATCTAGAAAAATATTATAAAGATGCAAATACTGCTAGTGTGTTTAGCATAGAAGAGAAATTGGTGAACATAGGCCTAGCTGATTTTTTAAAAATAGCTGATTACTTTAATAATGTTGCATATTTAAACACCCAATTGAAGAAAATAGTTGTTGAATATGTCAAAAAGGATTCTCAATTGATTGCAATGGTTGAAAGTAAGCTTCCCCAACCTTACAAAGTACTTAAAGAATCAAGGAAATGGGTTATTCAGTTAAATCCTAATACCCCCTGACAAACTTTTGATTAATTTTGTAAGTCATTTTTAGATGAAGAGGCTCAACTTATTAAAAAAGGTTATATTAAGAAGAATCATGTGTATACAACTAAGAGTAAATCATTTTCTAGATATGATGATGGAAAGAAGAATTGGAAAGGATATAATAAATTTTGAAATAATGGTGGTTCTAACCAATTTTCTAGAAATGAAGGTGTAGAAAAACAATTGGAAAGAAAACCCATTATTTGTAGGTATTGTGGAGGTGAGAATCATATGGAAAAATTTTGTTTGAAGAAGAGGAAAAACGAAAGACAACAATACAAGCCTAAAGAAGAATGGTTTAAGGAAGGATAGACAGATAAACAAAGTTTTTTAGCCATCTTTAGGCAAGTAAAATTAAGTGTAGAGGTAACTTCTGAAATTGAAAATACATCTAGAGTAAAAGGAGGATATTTTGCTTCAAATACTAATAAAGAATGGATTTTAGATTCAGGAGCATCTTTGCACATGACAGGAGATAGATCTTTGTTTATTGATTTTCATGAAGGGAAGAATTCAGATGAAGAAATCACTATTGGCAATAAAATGAAACTATCAATTCTAGGAACAGTGACTAGTAGTGTAACAAATGGAACTTTGAAAAATGTTTTACTAGTTGAAGGATTGGGGGTGAATCTTATTTCAGTGTATAGAATTGTTCAAGTTGGATATGAGTTTGTTGTTACTACTAATCAAGTTATTGTAAGAGATAGCAAAGACCCAAAAAGTGTTATTGTTATTGGTATAATTGATCATAAAGAAAGTCTTTTTAAATTTGTTGGATTTATTGATGATGAATGTAAACACTCTCCCATGCTTTTGTTGCTCAAAGCAATTATATGTCGAAACTATGGCATGCTAGACTTGGACATACAAATTATAGAAAATTACAAGACATGGTTAGAATGAATATGGCTAAAGGATTAACAAAGATTTTAGCATCTAAAGGTGTATGTGAAGGATGCATGTTAGGTAAACACCATCAAGATCTTTTTGATTCTGGCAAAGCATGGAGAGCAAGTCATCCACTACAACTCATTCATAATGATTTATGTGAAACAGGATATCCTTCCATCTTAGGTGCCAGGAACCTTCTCACTTTTATTGATGATTATAGTAGATGAGTATGGGTTTATTTTCTTGAAAGGAAAAGTGAAGTATTTGAAGTATTTGAAAGGTTTAAGGCATTAGTTGAAAACCAAAGTCGAAAAAGAATTAAATGCCTAAGGAAAGAAAATGGTGGTGAATATTGCAATTATGCATTTGAATCATTTTGTGAAAAATAGGGTATTAAGGTGCAAAGAACAGTTCCATATGCCCCTCAACAAAATGGAGTAGCTAAACAGATGAATAGAACTCTTTTAGAAATGGCACATTGTATGTTGCATTTTAAAAGTTTGCATAATAAATTTTGGGGACTGGCTATCTCTTGTCCTACACATATTGTGAATAGAATCCCCACCAAATCCCTCACAAATTTCACTCCTAAAGAAGCATGGAGTGGAAGAAAGCCTCACATTGGGTATTTTAAAGTATTTGGGTTTATTGATTGGGCTCACATTCCAGAAGAAAATAGGAAAAATCTAAAACCAAAAAGTCATAAGTGTTTATTTAAGGGCTATAGTGAAGAGTCAAAGGATTATAGATTGTATGATTTGGAAACAAAAAAGATCTTTATTAGCAGAGATGTAAATTTTGATGAGCATCCATAGCTTATAGCCACAGATGATTTCCACATTTCAGATATTTTGCAAAGAAATGGAAACTCTATTAATGAGAATAATAAGAGCACTACTACTACCGAAGATGATATAACTAATAGTAGTGATGAAGAAGAACTTCCAACTAGAAAAAAGATAAAGAGTATTGAAGAGATATATAGACAAATTCCAAAGCTCCAAGGAAGGAATGGCAATGCCCTCATGGAAAAAGTATTACAAATAAATGACCCAAGATCTCATATGAGCAAGCTAAAGGGAAGAAAGAATGGGAGGAAGCCATGAAAGAGGAATATGATGCATTACTAAAAAAAAAACTTGAGAAGTTGT
Organism: Sequoia sempervirens; assembly: GCA_007258455.2. Taxonomy (NCBI): domain Eukaryota; kingdom Viridiplantae; phylum Streptophyta; class Pinopsida; order Cupressales; family Cupressaceae; genus Sequoia; species Sequoia sempervirens. The sequence goes on from VDFB02365978.1 coordinate 55,619, forward strand.
GCCCCTTCCCAAAGGTAAGAATGTTATTGGTTGCAAATGGGTTTACAAAACAAAATTCAAAACTAATGGAGCCATAGAAAAATAAAAAGCTAGATTGGTTGCTAAGGGATTTAATCAAAAGGAAGGTGTTAATTATGAAGAAACATTTGCTCTTGTCATCAAAATGAGCATAGTTAGAATTATTCTTTCTTTGGTAGCTAGTCTTGGATGGCATGTTCATCAAATGGATGTAAAAAATGATTTCTTAAATAGAGATTTAGCTGAAGAAATATACATGAATCAACCACCTAGTTTTATACATGAACAACATCCTCACCTTGTTTGCAGATTAAAGAAATCACTTTATGGTCTAAAACAAGCACCAAGGGCATGGAATGAAAAGATAGACAAATACTTTCAGCTTCATGGATTTAAAAGATGTAGATCTGATCCAAATCTTTATGTAAAGAAAGTCCAAGATGAGATTATTCTTTTTGTAGTTTATGTAGATGATTTACTCATTGTTGGATGAAATATTGGGATAATCAATGATTTAAAATCATAAATTAAAAGGGAATTTCATATGAGTGATTTATGAGAATTAAACTATTTTCTTGGTTTACAAGTTTGCAAACTACATGATGGATTGTTCCTCTTCCAATCAAAATATGCTTTGGATATTTTAGAAAATTTTAACATGCTAGAATGCAAGCCAGCTTCTACTCCATTTCAGTCTAGAATCAAGCTTACTAAAGAGTGTACTTCCAAAAAGGTTGATGCTACTTTGTATAGGAAACTTGTGGGCAGCTTGGTTTATCTAACTCATTCTAGACCAAACATTTGTTTTGCAGTTAATCAAGTATCGAGATTTATGCAGGAACCTAAAGAAATTCATTAGTTGGCTACAAAAAGGATATTGTGGTATGTTTGTGGAACACTACACTATGCCATCCACTATGGCCAAAAGTCCTCAATTTCTTTAGTTAGATTTATAGATTCAGATTGGAGAGGTGATATAGATGATAGAAAATCTACAGGAAGTTATGTTTTTCAGCTTGGAGCAAGCCCTATTACATGGAGCAACAAAAAGAAAACAGATACATCATTGTCTTCATGTGAAGCAAAATATAGAGCAGCAAAAGAAGCAAGAAATGAAGCATTTTGGATACGAAATCTTCTATTTGAGCTTGGTTTTTCCCAAAGTTCTACTACTACTTTGTATTGTAACAATCAAAGTACCATATAGGTTGCCAACAATCCAGTATTTCATGCCAAAATAAAACATAGTGAGCTTGATGTTCACTACATATGTGATCTTGTTCAAGAAAATATTGTCAATCTACAATATCGTCCAAGTGAAGAACAAACAGTCAATGTATTTACTAAGAGTATGATTGAAGCCAAATTCTTGAAATTACAAAAAATGCTTGTTATGTTAGAGGTGAACATTTAGGGGGGATGGTAGAATAATGTTCCCCTCTCCTTTGTATCTTCCTCTCATTTGTATCTTCCCCTCTTCTTTGTATCTTGTTTGTAATATTGTATCCAACCTTAAGGGGGGATGTTAAGGAATCAGATAGTCTAGAAAAGTTAGAAGATGTTTCTAGAAGAACTATAATCTTGTAGAAAAGTTACAAGATGTCTCTAGAAGGACTAGAATCTTCTAGAAGGGCTAGAACCTTCTAGAAACTAGAAGCTACTAGAAGTTGTTTAAGGAAAAAGAACATTCTAGTTTTAAAGATATCTAGAACATTAGAAGTTTCTAGATCTTAGAGGCTTCAAGTATAAATATGAGGCTATTCATTGTGAACAACACTTTTGTTGAGGTAAGTTGTTGGATTTTATGTAAGCAAGCTAGATCAATATAATTTCTTTTAGCCATTTCACAATTGTTTTATGCTTTGTTTTTCCCTGTTTGTTGCTACTTTATTATTTGGGTCTATTCTTACAATCCGGTGGGAGATTACCATGGAAACCATGAGTTCAAAACATCTACCAACTCTCTTCCTTAGATAAAATCTCCATTTGGTAATGGGAAGTGCCAAGCTTTCGGAAAACATCCTTACTTTTAGTTGTAACCACCACTTTACATTGACTCTCAAGGCCGATTGGAAGACCAAGGCTTGTAATGATATTATCTTTTGTGGTTACCTTCTAGACGTCATCCAGCATGATGAGAGAATTTTCTCCTTTCAAACCAACATGAATCGGCTCCACTGCTCACTTGTCACTTAAACATTTCACCCTAACCTCTAAATCTTCCATGTGCGACACGAAATCGCACTGCAATTTATGAATAGAATATGATTGTGATATGGGAAGCCAGATTAAATGGTTGTAACTTTGTTTGATCTTGTCAAAAATGGTTTGTAGAAGAAACGTCTTCCCTACTCTGCACATGCCCACCATAGCAATGACTAGAATAGTTGATTCATCTATCAAGGAGATGAGTTGTTGAACCTTGGGCTCAATCGCCACAGTGTGTGAATCGTAGGGCAGGAGACTATTTGATTGGTCATATTTGGTGCATGTTCATATTTGGAGTCGTCGGGACCGTAGAAGATCAATCAAGATGTTAGAATTGAAAAAATTTGATTGGTTATAGTTTAGGTTCCCATGTGAAGGACATGTGAGCATTGATTAATTTTATTATTTTATGATTATTTCTCCAAATGGGTTGTGGTTTTTCTAAGGAGGTGTTTTTCTTTTGGCTTTGAAAAACCATAGTGCTTTTCCTCATTAACAAATCTATGTATTTATGCCTTGCCATTTGGAAAGATGGATTTGGGAGTTTTTGTAGGTGATATGGGGAGATGTTTCTAGATTGAAGAGAGGATTTGAAGACTCCATTGTTGAGGAGAGGATTTGCATAGAAGCCCATGTTTTAGGGAGCTAGTGAGCTCCACGTTTTGGGAGATAGTGAGCTAGTGAAGTTTTTGTGAATGGAGATTAGAGATTAAGTTGAAAGATACCAAGAAGACATTTTTGTTGTAGGTTTGAAGGTGTTCTAAAGTAGCAAGAAGATTTATGATTTCATGGTGTGTTTACAGCAGCAATTTTTAATGATGAATGTAGGTTGAAAGAGCTAGAATCTTATGATAGAAGTCAAATTGAAGGAGAAATTTTTTGTATTGATCTTTGAAAATTTTTATTAGTTATATTTCATAGTTGTAATGATTTTCATCAGTCCATATGGCTTAACAACCATTAGTTTCAGTTATGCTATATAATTCTTCAATTTCTAAGAGATTTTGAATGAACAATAAAGAACATTTCTTGTAGATTTTTGTGTTGTTTCAAACCATTTTGAAGTTTCGTTTTCATATTTTTGTGAGTATGTGAATGAGTTTTGGTTTCTTACTTCATCAGTGGTATCAAAGTGAGAGTTCTTGAGTGTGTAGGATGAAGTGCCAATGTGAGGCAGTTTGTACAAGGACCTATGGTGGTGTGTGTGTGATTTGTGTGTAGACACATCACTGAACATGAGGTTGTCTATACAAAATAGGATGGAATGGGTCATGAGGAGGCCCATAAGAATTATGTTCTAGAACAATGTTGGGAAGAAGTGGTAAATAGGAAGTACCATGAAGAATTTGGAAAGCTCCAAGCTAAAGTAGATGTATTGGAAAAGATGGTTAAGGAGGAAGTGAGGATTTGGGCAGAGAGATATGGGAAGAAAAAATTTATCTTGGAAGAGGATAGCGAAAAGAAGGGCTGAAAGAAAGAGTGTTGTAGCCCTTTGCTAGGGGTTAAATGCAAGGAAGAACATGTGGGGGCAACCCACACAAATGGAGAAGGTAATGAAACAAAAGTATTAGAGTTAGAATTTGAATAGAGTGCATTATGAAAAGCGGATGAAGAAAGTTTTCATTGTGAACATGGATGGTCCTAAATTTGACAAAAAAATTGGTGAAGATGAAGATTATTTCTTGTTGAAAAAAGAGATGGAAAGAATCAACAAGTTTTTGGAAGGAGAATTGATGGACAAAAATGAAGAGGAGTTTACAAAACTTGTCATTAGAGGTGAGAAGGATGTTACAGCGAAGAATAAGGAAAAGGATGTTGGGACAGTAAATAAGAATGAGGTAAATTTAAATTTTGAATGTAGTTGTGATGATTCTATACCTTCTTTGGTGAGATTAGAAGATGATCTATTGAGCAAGAAGAGAGCATGCAAATGGAAATTTCTAATTTCCATAGAGTAGTAATTGTGTATTTGTATAAGGATGTAGTAAATTTTGATTATTATATGGATAATACATATTTGCATGTAGAAGTTGTAGATGATAGTGCAAGAGGTATTTGGTGGAGGTGGTCAGTTTGTGGTGGGTTGAATCCCATAAGAATGAAGAGGAGAATGTATGGTATTAGGAGGAGGAGGAGGATACATGGTGGATACAAGTCCACAAGAGGAGAGAAGAATGAAGTTAAGAGTGGTTAGAGGAGGAGATTGCTTGTTCCAGCTAAGTGTTGGAAGAGGAGAAAGAAGAATCAATTACAGGTACTAAATTTAGTGATGAATTTTGTTGAAGATTTCTTGCAATATGAAAGGGTGTTACTACCAGTCAACTCTATTTTATGAATCCATATTCACACAAAAATTTCTACCTCGAGCATTTGATGTAGGAGCATCTAGGGGTGCTAGCAATCTTGCATCACCAAAAATATTGCTAATTTATTTTTGTTGTTTACAATAAGGGCTAAGTTGTGTGGAAAATAAATATTTTAATTTCCAATAATGTGATTTTCCTTTATGGTGATGTGTAAATGCAAATTTTGGATGAAATATGTTGAGGTAAATGTTTTCAAGGGATTTAAATTGGAATATTCTCTTTGGGGAATCCATTTCTAGGTGGGGTCCAGTTGGTATGCATGTTATTGCATGTTCAAGTTCATGCTTTGCATGTTGGTGCATGTTTATATTTGGAGTCACTGGAGCCATTGAAGATCAAGGAAGATGTCAGAATTGACCAAATTTGATTGGTCATGGTTTATGTGCCCATGCGAAGTCCATGTGAGCATTGATTAATTTTATTATTTTATGATTTTTTTCTAAATGGGGCGTAGGTTTACTAAGGAGGTTTTTTGCTTGTGGTTTTGGAAAACCATAATGGTTTTTCTCATTCACAAATCTATATATTCACTTGTCATTTGGAAAGATAGCTTTGGGAGTTTTTATAGGTGAGATGGGGAGATGCTACCAAATTGAAGAAAGGATTTGAAAACTGCATTGTTGCAAATTTCTATTTGCATAGAATCCCATGTTTTAGGGAGCTAGTGAGCTCCACGTTTTGGGAGATAGTGAGCTAAGGAATTTTGTGTAAAGGGAGCTTGAGAGCTTAAGATGAAAGAAGGCTGAAAGAGACCAAGAAGAAATTTTTGTTGTAGGATTGAAGGTGTACAAAAGCAACAAGAAGATTTATGATTTCATGGTGTGCTTGTAGTAGTGATTTCTAGTGATGAATGCATGTTGAAGGAGCTAGAATCTTGTGATAGAAGTCAAATTGAAGAAGACAATTTTTGTATTAATCTTTACATATCAGTCCTATTTTAGATTTGTAATGATTTTCATCAGCCCAT
>VDFB02365978.1:68383-83863 GCA_007258455.2 Sequoia sempervirens
CAATGTTTGTTTATAGGTAATTGGTTTTTACAAATAATTTATGTTTTTAGATAGATTAATTTTAGGATTAAATTATTTTTAATTTTATATAATTATTTCTTGGTGGGTTTGAAATTGGTATTTAAATGAGATTTTAGATAGATGAATTTGGGGATTGAACTAACATTTGTGTTACAGGTGATTGGTTTTTACAATTTATATTTTTCATAAAACGTCAAATGACAAGTATTTAAATCATCAAACTGTCACAGAATATTTATATTTATAGAAAAAATTTAATTAGTTGTTATTCTTAAATATTAATAATTGAAATTAAGTAATTTTTATTTTTTAAGAAAATATATTTTTAAAAATTATTTTTTAATGTTTTAATTTTTTTCAAATTTTTTGTATTAATTTTATGGTTCATTATTATTTCTTCCCAAGGCAAGAATACTAATACATTCATTGCATGCAATTTTAATTTTATTGAATCAAATTTCAAACCTATATGACATGAGCATTATTACATACATCATTATATTGTTAATGTATAGGTAGTATTTTACATTTTAATTTAATAATTGGTAAGATTTTCAAAGCTTATTAAATAAATGTGAGTATACTCAATGCATATTTTATATTTTTTTACCAAGTGTATGAAATATTACAATAAATATCATATATATGTGTAGTTATTATAATAATATATATTTGTATAATTGATTTTTTTTAATTTTTACAATATTTATTAACTATAATAATAACATTATAAAAAAAAAAAACAATCATATTACACCCCTACCTTCTATTAACTAAATATTCAAAATAACAAAGCACACCGATATGATTTTTTTATTTTTTATTTTTACAACATTAATCAACTATAATAATAATATTATACAACAACAAACAATCACATTACTCTAGTTGTTTCTATTAACTAAATGTTTAAAACAACAAGCACACTCCACATGAATATTTTTTTTATTTTTGCAGCATTATACAACAACAAACAATCACATTATACCCCTAGCTTCTATTAACTAATTATTTAAAACAACAAGCACACCTCACATGAATATTTTTATTTATTTTTGCAACATTAATGAACTATAATAATAACATTATACAACAACAAACAATCACATTACACCCCTACCTACTTCTGTTGTTGGTTTCTAAATTCTATTATATTATTTTTTATTTGAATATGATTCTTTGTAAATAAGATTATTTTGGAAATGAATATTTTTTCCTTTTCTACTAAAGAAAGTAATTGTAAAAAATTGAATAGTTATTAGCTAAATGATCAAGTGATGTACACATATTTGAAAAGAAAGAAAATAAATACACTGTCTATCAAACCATATATATATATATATATATATATATATATATATATATATATATATAATTGTGGCAAATAAAAACTTAGAGATAAATGTCTAAAAGCTTGATGATAAACCTTGGCATAGAATAGAAGCATATTTTTAATTGATATCTCTTGGAGACTTTTTAGCCAAAACTACAAATTAATATTATGTTTAGAATTTTGTATTTCAAATTATTTGGAACATTGGTATAATTATTGTTTATTATACTCTAATAAATTAGCAAATGACTATGGAGTTGGGACTTCATTATTCTTATGGATAATTGACTTTTCCCATCTAAAAGATGACAAAAATGAAAGTATCATGCTTCTTTTAACAACATGGTTCTTCTTTTCTTTTCTTTTTTCAAGCATGGTAAAAGTCACTAATATGATTTAGAAAATTTCCTTGTATAGTGATAGACGTGTCCTATTTAATCTTCAATTTTTTTTTGAAATAAACATAATTATATGATCATTACTTCATATAACATATTATTTCTAAAATTCTTTAAAAAAATTATTAAGAATCTATGTATATGATATTTTACTCTATTTAATTTTCATATCATTCTTGATAGTAATTAGCTCTCTAAATAATTATTATCAATTGCAATTGGTTAATATTCATTGTTTGAAAATACACAAATATGGCATGTAATTAGATTACTATGCTCTCACAAATTACAAAAAACTCAATATATTACAACCATCTAATGTACAAAAATTACCAAGTTGATCAAATTGTTCCTTACATAGTCTAATGAGAGACATACCACAAGATTACACAAGATATACACCAAAAAAATCTCATGAGATAAAAATCCAATCTCTACAAACATCGACACTCAATGTACTATTTAGCAATGAAACATTATAATACACTTATTGAGCCTCCATGGATACTTGAAACATCAAGCTTAGATCTAATGCATCCTTCATATGTTTAAGCATTACGGCTTGTGTGCAATGGAAATATGTGTAAGATGAACAATCTAAAACAACTAAATTGATCAACACAATTGTACGAAAACACTCAGATTAGACACTATAAAATCCAAACAAAGCATAATATAACATAAATTAAATCATACTAATATTTCCTAGTTGCATGTAAATGGTTTTTATCAATGATTTTTTGATTGTGATTGCAATTCAGCAACATAACACTATATTCAAGATTGTTAACCAAATTGATTTGGATGAGGTTGAATTTATAGATGTTTGGCCCAATAGATGGAGGGTTGGAATGCATTTGGAAGATTAATGGTCTAAAATTCTTGAGGCATCTCAAGCAAGGAGGAGATAACAAATGGAAAGACAAGGTTAGATGAGAGTGGAGAATCAAATTTTGGTGGAAGGCCAATGGATGAGTATACATGACAATTAGTGGATAGTTGGAATTTTATATGACACTTGGAGGTACCTCCAAGTACTATGGAAGGATCCTTAGAAAGGTTTCCTTTGTCATCACCTAATCCTTAAGGTACAAAAGAATTTAAAATTGTCTTTTATGAAAACAAGGAGGATTACGCCATGCTTCCAAGATACATAGGTGAATTTAAAATTGGAACATTTAAGGTTGGCCCATACCTTGTAGTACCACTTGTACTTGAAAATACATGTATATTTTGTGGAGATTTGGGATGGTCAAATCCTCACATAATCATTGATTTTTTCATGCATATTTGATTAGATGAAAATTAGGGGAAAATGATAAATTAGAGGAAGATTATGGAGGATTTCTAAAAAAGAAAAATTAAATAAATAAAATTATTTAGTTTCTAGAAGAAGGGGTTCAAATTTAAGCTAATTTTCCAAGGTTTAGGTTTAGTGGAAATGAAAAATGATATTTAGATGAAGAATAGGATAATAGGATCTTGTTACATGGATATTAATTAAATAATAGAAACATTATTTAATTAATATGTGAATCAAGAACAAAAAGAACTAGGATAAATTGATCAAATATGAATGATCAACTTTAGGTATCTACATGGATAACAATACAACCACAAATATGGGCAGGTGCATGAAGATGGGTAGCCAATTTGTGGCCAATTTACTTTTTCATCTTCAAACAGAGAAAATGTGAGCATGTTATAGTAAAACACGCTCGTGTGATGGCTTGGTAATGACCACTTGCCTAGGATCGGTCATTACTAAGTCATAACATGAATGTGTTACAATGTGCCCGCATTACAATGCGCCTGCATTACAATGTGCTCACGTTATGGTTTAAATTTTAAAACGCGTGCATTTTGAGTTCAAAAAATGTGCAATTTTTTAAATCAAAAAAATATTTCCAAAACACAAGCATGTTGTTTTGGTCTACATTAAAAAAAATGTCTTCTCTTTTTCTTGTCTCTTTCTTCTTATTATCTTTCAGGGAAACTATATACATGAAATAAACATTTAAGTATAAATTTACATATGGACATTTACTTTCTTATACTTTAAGTTATATTTCATATACATAGGAAGGATGTTTGAGAGTGGTTTCAGATATCTAGAAGTTATAATGCAAATTCTAGTTTTTGGAATATCTCAAAAAAATTAGATAATCAAATTTTAGTAATCAACATGTCAAATTTCAGTAATCAGCATGTCAAATTCCAGTAATCAAGAGGTCAAATTTCAATAATCAACAAGTTGTATCATCTTTCTCTCTCTATCTCTCCTTTTGTATACTCATCTCTACCTCTCTCTCTCTACTCTCTTCCCTCATTCCCTCTCTCTATCCCTCTCTCTCCCTCTCTCTTAATCTCCCAACCTTCCTCCTTCCCTTTTTGTTTCTCTCTCTCACACACTCTCTTCCCCCATCTCTCTCTCTTTGGTTTAGGCTTTATGGTTTATGGTTTATGGTCTATGGTTTAGTATTTATGGTTTAGGCTTTATGGTTTATGGCTTAGTCTTTAGGTCAGCCTCTCTCTCCCCTCTCTCTCTCGTCTGTCCCTCCACCCCTCTCTCTCTCTTGGTATATCTCTCACTCCCTTTATCTCTCTCTCAGGTTTCTCCCTCCTAGTTCCCCTCTCCCTCTCTTAGGTCTCTCCCTCCCACCCTAACAAGAGAACACAGACACACACTTTATCTCTCTCTAAGTCTCTCCCTCCCACACCCTAAAGATAAGATTTTAGTTTTCAAAATTTATTTGTTAATTTGAAGCTCTATTTCATTCTACTCAAATTACTATCTTCAGACCTTGTACAACAACTACCATTCTTTTCACAAGTTTATGCCCTAGATTGACATAGGATCAACTTAAATTAGGACTTGAGAATCAAATTATAAAAGTCGGGTTTTTCCCAACAAATTTCAAGCTAGTTTATGTTTCAATATCTCATTATAAGAGTGTTTTCCCACTTCTCGAACCAGTCTAGAACAACAGCTAACTTCTATGTCAATACTAATGGTTGGAGTAAAAGACTCTATGAGAGCATAGGTAGAGGTTTGTATACCCCCTAAAATGTAGCTTACTCCCCTTCTTTCAAGTTGATTAAAAAAAATTGTAAGTCCTATGACCCACCTAAAAATAAGCTTATTGTGACTCAAACTTGATGAAAGTCAAGAAGCACTCTTTACAAGTAGATTGTGTAATAACCACACATGTATGAACTTTATCATCCAAGCATCTTCCATATAATTTAGAAGTGTTGAATTTATAGATTTTTCAATCACAATTGTGGTGATGACTCTTTGTCACCACCATTATACTTGCACTAGAATGTGGTAAGTTCCAATGTTAGGGTCATCCCTAGACCCATATCTAAACCTTGAGATTCATTCATAATATCCCTACCTACATATCCTTTTTCTAGGAATTAAAGGATTCATAGTTCATAATCTAATGATAGAGAGAATTCATCCCGTCCTCTTATTTGAAATATTTGGTCTTCATTTTAAAACATAATTATTCATCAAGCTCATGCTTTCAAATTAATCCAATTACAATAGAGTAATAACCAACATACCCCAATCAAGTGTTAGTTCCATGCTAGCATTAGTGTTACCTAATTTCGTTACTTGCTCAATTATGGTAGAGCTTGTTGATTTTAAACTGACGAAAATGAAGTACATTTAATTAACTTTCCTACATTACATCCAAATGTATAAATGAAACAATCCAAAAAAGATTACAATTATAGATCATTGCATTCATACACATGCATATAACAAATAAAAGATTCTGATCTTTTCATAAAAGAGTAATCTTTATTGAATGTAAAAGTGTACATTATCTCACACAAGTCGTGAGATAAACTTAACTTATTCAATACAAATTATGAAAGATTTATACATGAATAAGTAAAGGAAACAAATGAATATGCATAGAAGGAAAGTAACTAGCCATTTCCTGTGAATGATTGGTCTTGACTGGTGCCATTTTGTTCTTCTATTGTCTCTAGCTTCATCTGCCCTTCTAGCTCCACATCGCTCATAGTCCTACATATGAGAGTAACAACAGTGTTAGAGCATGCTCTAAGCAATGGTTAACTATAAACATTATATACACATTCACCCTATGCATGTATAAACCAATCATAATGTGCATTAAAAATCCATGTGTACATTTTAGGTGTCCCAGAAAACCATTGGAGTCATCAAACACACCTAAAATATACATATTTTTTTTCTAATTTTTTTTGTTTCATGTGCAGATACAAGAACATTTATGTTTTTTATCTAATTTATCAAGTTACAACATGAGTGGGGATAAATGAGGCTCCCAAAAGGGTTGAGTCGAGCTCATAACATGACATAAACAATATGAACATCATGAGAATCTAATATGGTGTTTTACAGAAGTTTCAAAATTGCACCAATATGCAAAGTGTGAATAATATTAGTGCTACAAGGTAATTCCATTTTTACAATGCATTGCACATTAAAACGTTAACATTATGTCATTCATAGAATTTTTGTAATATGTAAAATCATAACAATGCAAGCCAATAGTCATTGTGCAAATATATTTTTCTATTTTAAATACCAAGTATGAGGTGCCATGGAAAAGAGAGTTACTCATCAACAAATGAAAGGACTTCTCTCTTTTATTATATGATTATGAATAAGCAAGCTACAAGAGAATCTTTATGAATGTCTTATTCATTTTTCAGACATAAATGCATAATACATTCAAAAAGTAAAGATTATGACAGCGTCAAAATTTTCAACAATATGGAGTTTCCAGAGAATTTAATGTTGTATTACATTTTAAGTTAGTAAAGACCATGTCTTCTGTAATATGATGCCACAAGCACAAGGTTGGAGATTTTATTTTATCTGGAATTCAAAAATACAGAACAAAGGGAAACTGGAACTTATGGATGGAATAAATCCTCAAGGGTTTTTCTCATGACGACATTGAGACGGATTCAACACATAAAAAGGAAATGTTCAAAAGTAAAGGAACTTTTGAAAGGAAATGAATACACAATGAAGTTGTGGGTATGTAGAAACCCAAAAAATGAAATACACAGAGGTTTGACATATTCATCCAGACTTACAAATTTCCATAATCCTCAAAAAAATGTGAAGAGGGGTTTATTTCTTTTGCCTGAGAAATAAATATGATCATGGCGGCCTACAAAAGAAACCCATAGGGGTAAGAATAGAAATGGTCGAACGAATACAGAAGAATAATGAAGTCACAAGAGGAATACATTGAAGGAGGAATCCTTCATTTTTTTCAAAAGAATTACAAACCTAGATTATGTGTGCCACAGGAGTCTTAGCCGTGGCTAAGGTTCACAAGAGAAAACCCCAAATGAAAAAAACTCATGGTCGCAACTACACAAAAATATAAATACACAAAACCCTCATGGCGGCCATAAGCATTTATCTAAGTACAGCAGCGACAGATGAGAGGGATAAATAACATATTCAAAGCTTACCTTTATCACTTGCTAGAGAGTCATGTGTCAAAAGTTGCAAGTCTCCCTCAAATTCGGCCACAAAATGAAGCAGAATAGACAAAGGATGAAAAAACACAATAGATACATCAAAAACCCAGTTAGTTGTAGCTAGTGTTGATAATATGAAAATAAACATTACGAATGACTACAAAAGTTGTGGCCATCGAAGGCTTTTATACCAAAACAAATTGAAAATAAAGGTATTTTATCATGTAATTACCTTTAAAAAATGGGCTTGCCAGTGTAAAATACAAGTTTCAATGCCACTGTAGTAGTTGTTTTTCTTCCTCACAATTCTGGAGTATGTTTGAAACTTGAAACCCTCATGGACGATGGCACTATCTTTATCTTTGCGGCTTGATGGATGAAAATGAAATACTTGTCAAGCTTTGGCTCAGTTTTTTCTCTAGGGTTTTAACCTAAATGTATGTTGATGGAGTTTGGGTGTATTTTTTTTGCTCATGTTTTAAGTTAAACATGCCCTTATTTCCACCATAGGCTAAGACTTATGTCTTATGCCTTGTCTATGCTTTATTCCTTATGTACTTTAAGCATTTTTATACATTTTAACTCAGCAATACTTTTGCTTAGAATTTTAACCAAATGCTTAGTCTTTTATTATTTTTGCACTTGTTTATATTGCAAAATGCTTAAGTTTAGGTGATATTTTATAAATCACTTAAATTTAAAGCATTACCTTTAAATGCAAAAATTGTGAAAACATGTGCTAAATAACCTAAGTCATAAAGCTTTCAACACATAAAAGATAAGATGTGTTTATCCTTTATGATGTGACCAAGTCATGAAATGGAGAATGAATTGTATTGATGACATGTCACGAATGGAGGGAGGTTATTTGCAGTTAGCAAACATGAGGAGAGCATCTAGGGGTTGTTTTTTGACCTTTTATGAGCATTGGAGAGAATCTTGGAGCTTTTTGAGTTGTCATTATGTTTGACATGGTCAAACTTGACCATTTCAACATTTTTGAGCTCTTTTGGATGAGATCTAGAAGCTAGATTTGTGGGATTTTTGTTGCATCCGACCCATGAGCTTTATGGAACCTATTTTGGTGGAGCTTGCCTACTTAGTCACTTTTACTACCCATTTTTGAGTTAGTTCTTCTTTATGTAGCTTTTAAACCTAGTGACTTTGACAGTCCTAAGGGAGATTCTTGTAAACTTTTGTAACTCACATTGACATGAAATACAGTGCAGACCTTGGAAACATTGAATGGGGTTAGTTTTTCCTTCCATATTCTTTTGCTTCATTGTGTGCAATTTTTGATTGACTAGATTACTTGTGAAATATTTCCATTTCCTGATAATTGTGTCTCATATTCAACACCTATTAGCAAAGAATGTGTTAGTGCAAGTTATAACTAGAGTCAAAAATGTAGGTTACTTTAGCTATGAAATTTATTTCCTCCTAAAGATTCATGCAGCAGGCCTCTTTATAAAATATTTATGCAAAACACATACATAGAGGTTGTGCAAGTTTTTTTTCTTCAAATCATTGTATGTTAGTGTACTGAAATCTGAATTTCTAGTCCAAATACCAGTTAGGTGTATCACCATTAGGAAGTAGTGTTTACCAATTTTGTTTTATCATTTTTTCAGTAATCTTTCTCCCTTTTCCCCTCAAGAATCAATAGACTTTAGGTGATAACCAATAGGAAGTCGAGGCCTTCTCTAGAGGTTTGGTCTCATTCAAAGTGGGATCATTCCCATGTTTCACCAGATTGTTGAATTCTAAATTCAACAATGTGCAGATTTTAGTGATAACAATTAGTATACAAACACACAACAATATCATTCCAACATTACATGTTCTCACAGTGATTGGATCAAGCATACATCATCTATACTCAATGTTAGTTGTGACATGTGTCACATATAAATAATGTAACTAGCTCCTATACACCTCACAACTATGCACAACAATTAGCTCAAGCCTATATCGCATAGACATAGTGTGACTAACTTACATACATCATAGTTGCACATGGTTACAATCTTAGGCATACATCATATATACATAGTGGGAATAATTCACATACATATGTGATAATTTGTGCATGCATCATATATACACAACTCAAGCACCCACCACATATACACAACATGAATAATTTAACAACCTCACAAGTATGCATAGTGAACAACTAGCAAAAGGAAAGTAGTTGCAACCTTATTGCAAGTATCTTTCCCTTCTCCTAATTCACTAACACAAAATCCTATAAGTACATCCCATTTGAAAATATAATGGCGATGCATCCTATATTGCAATATGGGTCCCATCTTTTTTCCAATCCATTGCCACCTATGACGACAAGAAAAAATTTCATACTACTTGCCACTGTTGGCAAGGGCATAAGTATAACAATGTGCACAACACAAGATGCCATTTTTACACAAGTACATAGTGGTTGATAAACATGGTGACCAATTAGCAAGAGGAAGTGGATGCAACCTCCTACATGCATCTTCTAATTAATCAATTCACTAATACTTACCAATTTATGTGCATCCCAGCCAAAAAATCATGTCAGTGTATCTCATACTACATTAGTTTCATCATTTTTCCTATATCTTTGCAAAAGCTATGATGATGGGCACACATCTCATACTAATTATGATCATGAACAAATAAGGTTTAAGTGTAGAAACACACATCACATAAGTTCATTAATCAAATTACCACAACTTGTTGAAACTTTTGAGTTGGTGAATCCTAATACCTATCGTATCCATGCCACTGGTGAAAGTTGGTCCAACCTTGCATGTGGTAGGTCTTGGCATCTCTAATTTGTGTGGAAATAGTGAAGGTCAACTATTCTCTATCATACCATGGGTAGATTTTGGCATATGTCAACTAGATGGTATTGGTGATAGCCTACTAGAATGTTCCTACATCATATCATTGATAGCCCATGGCATCCTACACCTTTTATAGTACTAGTGAAAATGGGCTAAAATCAAAGATATGAAAAATAACACCCAACAAATTTCACTTGGATAGTACTAGTGACATTTGGCTATTTGCAACTATATCAAACTTAGTTATGACATGTGGGGTCATCTTATAGCCAATTACACATAATCTAATTGTCACAAGTATTCATAAATATATTGATCATGTTGACCTACTTACATGCCACATAATGTGATCCCTAACCATATACATAAGGTCCTAGAGGCCTTGATGTCAACTTATCAACACACAAGTAACACATTGATCCCACATAAGTTGGCATGCATTCAAATGCATATACATAAAAAACTACCACTCATAAGGTAATTGAGTCCATTCACTTCACTTAATTGCTAGTGAGTAACACATTATTAATTAGACAAAAAAAAAACTTATATACAATATTCTACTTTTGAGT
This sequence comes from Sequoia sempervirens, assembly GCA_007258455.2. Taxonomy (NCBI): domain Eukaryota; kingdom Viridiplantae; phylum Streptophyta; class Pinopsida; order Cupressales; family Cupressaceae; genus Sequoia; species Sequoia sempervirens. The sequence goes on from VDFB02365978.1 coordinate 79,044, forward strand.
ACATGCATTTTAAGTATTATCCATCATTAAGCTTATCTTACCATTATCCACCCAATAGACATAAACATAAAACACCATACCATATTTGGTAATACCTACTACTAGTTGCCAACATTTGGAAAAGGAAAACACGAGGAATTCCATCATAACTGAACACAAACCTAGGAAATAATTAGAAGTAGAACCTCCATAAGAGTAAATATTGCCCACACTATTAGATCATATTAGCTTAATTTAGCAACATAATCATTAGATAGAAGTTATCCAATTTCTTTAATACATTCAAAGCCATGTCATGGCCAAGTTTATCATACCCTTATTTCATGGAAGAATGGTCCTCACTAGAGTCTAGACACTAGCATATAGTGTTCTATACTTATCACTAATGTCAAACACCATGTCGTAGTGTTTTGTACACAAGCTTTAATTATTTTAGTTCATCTAAGTTTAGAGGCATTGTCACGCATTCGCTTCAAGATAAACAACCATAATAGTGACTTTAAAAGAGCATCCAATATTTGAGTAGGTTTCGGAAAGCCAAACACAACAACCTCAAAGTCGATAAACTTGATGAAAATAAATGAACTTTTATTAGGGCCAAACATTTATACTATGGACATATTAATTAGAAGGTGAGATCACAACCATCTAGTGTATATTTCAACCTTAAGTTGAAGTATATTGAAGAGGGTGTGATAATCAACTTCAGGAACAACCCCAAACCCTAGAGTTATCACTTAAGCCCTCCCCTACAAACTTGGGTCACAAGGGCTTCATTAGCCCAAGGGTTTCCTACATACCCACTCCCAAACGGGATCAAAGTCCCATTAGTTCTCAAAATAATATTGCATAGCTTCCCTGGCCAATGTTTTATAACCACCTCAAGTAACATTACTTATGGGAGGGAAATAGAAATAAAACTATAGAAGGAAAACCACATAAAGGAATGAGACTTATTAGTGTAACAAACCACCATTTAACAATACATATTCTAAACTAAGTTCATAGCTCATAGAGTTTCATTAATTACTATTGCATATCACAACAAGGAACTTCAAAGGACACCCGAATCTTAATTTAGACATCTCCTCAATTTAGAAATGCTAGAAACCTTACTAGTTCATCCCATCAATGCATAGCTAGGTTGAATACTTACCCACAATATTAAACAACCATATTGTGGCCATTTCATAAAATTCACTAGAAGAGAGCTACCTAATATTACATAAATCTTTCTAATAAATATTTAATCATCAAGATAAATAATGGTATGCAATGATTGTAAGTTTGGACAATGCCATCATAACAAGTCTCTACCCATAACCCCAATAGAATTTATACAAATGTTGTTCATACAACTAGGTTCAATTGACTATTATCAATTTTCACAAAAGGTTGCTCGACATTCTAGATACAAGTTTAGAATGCAATGCTTGAATGCTAAACATACTCTCTAAAAATCATCTAAGATTCACCTTGGTATAACCCATAAGGATTTTATTGTTCATTTATAAAAATAATGATTTATCCATTGTTTGTTTCTCAATAATTAAAGTGTAGTTGATTATAGACCAATTATTTTGAGATTTTATAATAATACTAAAAGAGGTAATCTCAACTAATTATTTGCTAAATTTGTTTTGATAAGATAAGCATCATTTACAAGGTGTTGTACCCTTTCCACAGAGAGCCCAGTAGGCCAAAGGAAGCAGAGTTCAAACCAACTAAACTAGAGAGAAACAAACAGAGACAGTTGACCGATAGTTGTAGAACAACAGAAAAAGATTAAACAACCCTAGAACCAGAGGGGACCAATCTCACTCCCAGAACATGTGGCTACAAAGAGGCAACAGATTTGGGAAGACCCTTCTTCCTCAGCACAACTAACCAGGAAGGATCATAATCAAAATCCACCAAGCGAGGCAAGGGGAGCGGATCCACAACAGCCACCCTAGGTGAGGATACATCACACGGTGAGGGAGATGACAAAAAAGAAGAGGAGTCAGAAGTTATCAAAGGACCAGTAGAATCAGGCAGTGAGCGACGGGCAGGAACTGACAACATAGCGACAGTAGAAGGTTCCGCATAAGGGTAGGCTAGAAGAGGAGCCTAGAAAGGCTCTGACTCTAATGGAGCAGTAAGGGGAGGTTTGCCCTCCTCAAAGGAATCATCCAAAGAGGGAGAATCAACTGTGAGATGGTTCAGGAGAGCATTCTTCCACCAAGTAGCAACACCCATGTGGTGAGCAAGAGGGCAACTAGAGGCCATGTGACCAACAAAGAAGCATCTCCTACATCGAAAAGGGAGCCCCTCATAGTCCAAAGGCTACTTCCAAGGTCTTTCTACCACCATCAACACCACATCACCATGGATAGGTTTGGAGATGTCCAAATCGATTAAAATATGAGCCATTGTAGTATGCCCAAGATCCTAAGACATAGAATCCACCTTCAAAAAGCTACCAACAACATTGCCAATAGCTTCAAAGTAAGAATGCTCCCAAAACTGGAGTGGGAGATTCGACAGTCGAACCCAAATAGGTCTAATATTCAAAGGATTCATAAGATGATTGAAAGAGTGAGACCAAGGTTAAATGAATAGAGAATGAACACCCTACATCCACACCTTGTCCAACACTCTGTCACGATCCTCTAAGGAAGAAAAAGTTGCAAAGAAAAACCTTCTAGCACTGGGACAGAGCTCAATCTGTTCTGAAACAATAGGTTTCCAAGAAGTAGAAACCCAACCATGGAGATCGGGAAGGGAGGGCCATAGGCCATTAAACCTGCAGACCACACCCTTTTGCACATAGTATTCCTCATTCTCAGCAACCTCAGGCCCACAAACCACAACAAGGGAGGCCCAAGCACAAGGAAAAGGATGAACCCTATCCGGGACTTGGGCACGAGCAGCATCAAAGAATGATTTATGAAAGCCATCAGAGGCAATAGGAGAGGGAGGGGGGGGCAGCCGCACCTAGAATGATTTGCTAAAATGCTTATAGTGACATCAAGTATGTGAATCTGATGATATGACAATGTAATGGATCATGCTTTATAGAAAACCAAAATAGTATACCTTCACTAAATCCCTCAAAAAATGTGGTCTCATGGAATGCTAGTTTACTAAGTATGTTCAAAATAATTTATCATGCATTCAATTTTTTTCTTTGGCTTTTTTCATGATCTCTAGCATCTTAAAATTGAAGCTACCATTACATTAATAATGGAGTCCTTGTACATAAATATTGATCCACTAAGGTGGAAATGATTCATCATTGCTATTTTTTTCTCAATTAAAATTAAGATAATATCTTCAATTAAGAACACCTATGATTTCCTTGCTAGTAAGCAACAAGAAATATGACATGTGCAAGATTGTGTCATCCCATGTATGAGTTGGTAAGGTAAAAGGACTTCGATAAAAGGAATGAGGACTCATAGAGTCTACATAGTGCTAGGTTTTAGATGTCCAATCAAAATATATATATACTTGATGTTTTTAATTCTCTTTTCCACTCTACATAGGTTTCCCACAAAATAAGTAATCAACCATAGAAAAACATCAAAATCACAAAATATGCATGGAAGGTAGTTGAAGTGTAGTTGATTTCTATGAAAGTTTCATTGAGAGAGATGATAGGGGGATTCATAGAAGGGATGCTAAGAAAAAATGGACTTGGTACCTAATGGTGTGAACCATGGTGTTAGATTTCTCTAGCTTATGTGAAATTGCATACAAGGGAAAAGTGTGGCCTACCAAAAAGCTTTTATACAATGAGCTACAAACCACCTCCTTCAATTTGTAGGGCACATTCTATTTGAAATTTCACTATCTTAACATTTTAGAACATTCCCTTGTATAGTCATTGCACTTTCTTATGTAGCTTACCTACCTCCCTCTTGCTTTTCCTTGCAACATCAATAGCAATAATTGGAGTGAGAGAACGCATGAAAGATGACACAAATTTTAGTGTACATAATGTTAGGACTTATTATGATTTAGGTTCTATCTTGTGTGTCAAAGCATTTGATGGGGTTGTGGTAGTGTGAAAAACGGAGAAATTATCTTATTCTAAATTGTGGCTTTCAACCATAATATGCAATTTTAGAAGTAAGCAAGTAAGCTTTTCTTGCATGTTTGATCCTTTTCTTCACAATTTTCTAGACTCCACTTTATTAGCTCTATAATGGGCTTGGGAAATTCTCTAACCATCTCCATAAATGTATATTGAAGGTTGCTCTAGGACTAATTCATCATGCTTTCTTTCATTTGGTCCCAAATCTTGCAATATAAACATTGCTTGCAATCTTGGGAGGATTTGTGGCATTAACATTATTTGTCACTATCTCACATCTACATTAATTATTTTATCCTTTACATTTTGATGGGCATCCCTCTTGCATCAAATCTACAACCATATTTTAGGTCACCATCATACAAGACACTAAATTGGGGTGTGCAATTTCATTTCAATTAAATATATACAATTTACACAAATTACATCATAAAACACAACAAAATAGTATATTGATTTCAAGTAGAAATACATCATAATGTTTACAAAAGGCACTCTATATAGACACACCACTAAACTCCCTAAACTACTCAACCACCACACAAGAATCTTCTTGTATTAACCTAACACTTAACCACTGAAACTAACTTTAATATTACTAGCACATGATAGTTAGCAAAACACTTATTAATCACAAGTATCTAACAAACCCCTGGGTAAGTGCACCAAGATGGTCGCACTTTTGTGGCCAAAAAAGAAAAAAACAAGCCATAATGCATTCTCGTTATAACGCGTTTGTGTT
>VDFB02365978.1:83963-114820 GCA_007258455.2 Sequoia sempervirens
AGATTAAGAGAGAGGGATAGAGAGGGAATGAGGGATGGAGAGGTAGAGATGGAGAGAAGTAGAGAGAAGTATATAGGGAAGGAGAGATAGAGAGGGGGGAGGAGGGAGGGAGAGAGATAGAGAGAAGTAGAGAGGGGAGGATAGAGGGATAGAGGGAGAGAGAAATGTGATAAAGAGAATGAGAGAGAGAGGAGGGAAGGAGGAAGGTGGAGATTGAGAGAGAGAGGAGTGAGGGTGAGAGATAGGCAGAGATGGATAGGTTAGATAGAGAGAAGTAGAGACAAAAGGTGATTTGGATGAAGAGAGAGAGAGAGGGAGGGAGAGAGAGAGGTAGAGAGGGATAGGTTAGATAGAGTGAAGTAGAGAGTGAAGGTGGTTGGGAGGAAGAGAGAGAGAGGGAGAGATAGAGAAAATTAGAGAGGGGAGGAGGAAAGGAGGGAGGGATGGAGGGGGAGAGAGAGGTTAGATACATAGAAGTATAGAGGGAAGGAGAGTGTGTGAGAGAGGTCTAGAGCATAAGGGATAAAAAAATGAGTGAGATAGAGAGAGAAAGATGATACAACTTGCTGATTACTAAAATTTTACCTCCTAATTACTGAAATTTGACATGCTGATTATTGAAATTTGATTGTTTGAAATTTTTGAGATCTTCCAAAAACCAGAATTTGCATTATAACTCCTAGAGATCCGAAACCACTTGTTGATGGTGCCAAGTTGACCCACAACATGTAGGTAAGATAAAAGTGAAATATCTCACCTCTCCTGAAAAAGACAATCAACAATCAAACTGATCACCTCCCAAGGTCTTTGATGTTGGTTCACAATGTTGTTGTTTCACAAAGTGGTCAATATGCATTTGCTTAATGTTTAAAGGGGCTGCTAGTTTTGAGCTTCTAAGATTTGTTATAAGATCAAACATATATTTAAACCTACTTTAACATTTGGTTTTAAAAGAAATAGAAAAAAGATAGATTAAAGCTTTTAAAGCTGAAGAAATGTTGAGTTAATACAGTAAACTAGGACTTTATTTACCTTCCAGAAATTCCCTAAAAACTGAAAGCTAAAGAATAAGGGATTAACTTATATTTAATACAGAAGTTTCAATTACATTCCACGATTGCAAAATTTAGCAATTAGATTGCAAATCATCATTTAAACAAAACATAAGATAAAATTTCATTTCCTTGAGAAGCTTTCCAAAATCAAATAATTAACCCAAGATAAATACCATTCTGGAGCACAATATGAAGTAGATTTAAATCTGGTTGCTTCTACTGTTGGTGAAATAGATAAACAACATTTACAAATCTAGCAAGATCACCAGTGTATAGAAAATCCATGTCTTCAAATTATCTCCATCTATACTAAGAAAACCTAGAAGATACATCACTTCCTCCTGCTGAACTTAAATCCTATTCTACTTCTGCTCTCAAGTTTTTCTACCTTCTAACCCTAACTTGCTAATTCTTAACCAAAAAGAAGAAGATGAAAAAGAAGATCTTGATCCGGTCCCTTTTACAAAGAGGCAAAAATTCCATATATAAACACGCGTCCAAAATGAGTCAGTCCCGTTTAGGGTTTGCAATAAGTCGGTTACATAAAACGTCGGCCCTAGAAGAGTTTGGAACAAAATTCAATCATGCATTAAATGCATATACTTTGTTCATGTCGGCGAAAGATCGCTCTCAGGCATGGTTTCTAGATCTTTTACAACCATCATCATTAACTCACAGCCTTTGCGTCCACCATTAAGACTTCACGTGTTTCATCCACGACCTCGAAAACCACTCCTGCAGAGCTGCTTTGAATGTTCTAGGGGTATTGTCATTCACGTCCACCTACTCTTGCCAGTAAACGTACTGTTCATCATTAAGACTCGCGACCTCCTCCCTTTACGCTTTCCTCTCGGCCTAGAACCTTTCCGCAGGCTGATCTTCTTGTGGAGCGGCATCAGATGCTCCTGACCTACTTTAATCCTACAAAATAATGCCTTAATTAGTCCTCTAAGCATAGAAAATATCATCATTCATCCTACCTTTCATATATCTTTCATTTAATTATACTTAGCAAAAAGAGACTCAACTCTAGTGAAGGTGGAACCAAAAATGAAACTGGAACCAAGACCAGAGTTGGGATGGGAACAAAACATGGAAATAATCAAAATTTCCAAGTTCATCCCACATTCCAGCTTCGCGTCCGCAAAAAATAAAAGTAACCAGGGACCACAGCAGGGCGGGAGCGGAGTCGGAACGGGATGAGGAAACTAAATTTGGTAACAACTCCATATCCCAAATCCTTCTTGAACCCGGCCCCACAAAAGAGACCAAACACAAGGATCAAAACACGGAAACAAACGCAAACAAGATCGGAGCAAAAACTGATCCTGGGCGAACCGCAACGGGGGCGAGAACGGAACCAAATCCAACACTGAAACTTTTCAAAGTTTCAGGTTCGGATTTTATCCCGACCCCACCTCCGACAACACACAAAGAAATGACGAAAAAGGATGAAAAAGGAAAAAAGGAAGGGAAGAAAACACCCCACGACCAAACAATCAGAACAAAAGGAAAAACAAATGAGTTCGGCAGAATCAGGACCAGAACGAAACCGGAACCTGGAACTTCAGAAAAGTTCCAGAGTTCAGTTTCCGTCCATGTCCCGCTTCTGCCAAAACAACAAACAAAGAGGAAGAAAGAAAACCAGCGGAATCGGAACTGGAAGGGGAAAAAAACTGGAACTTAAAAAAGTTTTCAAGTTTAGTTTCGTTCCGCATCCTACGCCCGCTAGAACAAAAGATGACAAACAAACAAAACAAAGGAAACCGGCCAACAAACAGGAGAAAGGAACAAAAGAGAAGGGCGGAGTCGGAGTCGATACAAGATCCAAAACAGAAACTGTGAAAGAGTTCAATGTTTAGATTTGGTTATGGGCCTGCCTCTGCCAAAACAAACGACAAACTTAGGAGCAAAACAAAGAACTCCTAAGACCCAACCAAACAACCAAAGGTGACCAAAACAAAGCAAAAAGGGGACCCATTTTAATCAAGTTCGAAATGGGGTGGTTATGCAAGGCATAACACCACTCTAAGACATCCTACCTATATACATGAAATATAACTTAAATTATAAGTAAACATCCATATGTAAATATCAACTTATACTTAAATGTTTATTTCATGTATATAGTTTCCTTGAAAGATAAGAAGAAGAAAGAGACAACAGAAAGAGAAGAAAAAAATTTCAATGTAGAACAAAATGTGAGTGCGTTATAACGCGCTCATGTTTTGGAAATGTTTTTTTGATTTCAAAAAATGCACAGTTTTTGAACTCAAAATGTGCACGTTTTTTGAACTCAAAATGTGCACGTTTTTTGAACTCAAAATGTGCACATTTTTTGAACTCAAAATGTGCACGTTTTTTGAACTCAAAATGTGCACATTTTTTGTACTCAAAATGTGCACGTTTTTTGAAATTTAAACCATAACACGAGTGCATTATAATGTAGTCATGTTATGGCTTGGTAATGAATGATCCTAGGCTTAGTCATTACCAAGCCATAATGTGAGTACATTTTACTATAATGCGCTTTTGTTTTCGCTATTTTGGGATGAAAAAGTGAATTGGCCACAAATTGGCTACCCATCTTCATGCACCTGCCCAAAAGGTTTATGACATAGAGAAGATTGTAGGTACAAATAGAGGAATGTCAGAAAGAGAGAGAGATACATAAAACATAATAGTATAGGGGATCACATTGCACACATGCAATCAAATAAAGAAAAATAAAAAATAAATAATGCAAAAGACTAGTAAGGAACATGCAATTCAACCTATAAGTAGGTCATCTGCATCCGATCATGTTCACTGTATATGGATGGCAGACAACTAGCCAAAGGGATAATAGCAAGTGCCAAACTAGGGGTGTCACCAAGTTCAACGCTCTTCTTAGGAGAATTGTCATTTATGCTCATAGAAGAGAAAAATAATGTATTTAATTTGTTATACAATTCTTCATCAATTTTAGAAACCTCATCATTTTCATCCAAATTAATCACAATGGGAGGTCAAATGATAATGTCCAAAGAAGGGTTTAACTCTTGTTGCAGTTGTAGTATAGGATCTTTTTTGTGAAGGGGGAGACTCATCATGTATTGCTTCAGTCAAGTTTGGATCTTGATACATTCTTTGTTTGTTTCTTCATTTAACCTTTGAGCAAGGGAACGATGTCTACACCTATGCTCTCTAGCATTTCTATTTCTTTTAGTATGAATTTCAAGTTATGTTTGTGTAGGAGTTGGTTGATCAACCATAGGTTTCTTTTCTTCCCTAATGGGAGGAACGAAATGAACCATGGAAGGTTGTTCAACCACTCTCTCTTTTGCATTGTAAACTTGTTTTATTTTAGGAGGCATAATGGGATTGATTTCATTATCTCTTGGTATTTTGTAGGAAATAGGGAAAGGATTTGGTTGGTCTTGTTTGTTTGGAATTTCTTGAGGTTCAATAATGGTTTCATCTAGGATGGTAGGTTTGGTCATAAGCTGAGGCATATTTTTAAGGGATAGTTTTGATATACTTTTTTTCCTTGAAATTTTGATAGGATTTGAAAAAGAAGCCTTCTCAAGGTTTTATAGGTTCCATAGGCTTAGGCGAAAAGAAAATGAAAAGTTTTCACAAGAAGACAAAGGGTTAAAGCCACTATGATGCACATTGAAAATTTCATAGTCAAAGGGAAAATTTAAGCATTTATGCATGGTTGATGGGATGACTTCCATGGAGTGTAGCCATGGTGACAAAGCTTCACACATAATTGATCCGATGTTGATATGATGGAGAATGATACATCTAATATTTTTAGTCCTGTTTTTAAAGCTAAGGTGATTGATCCCATCATAGAGAAAGCGAAACCGTTATGCATCTTTATCCATGCTTTCAGTTTATTGTATGTTTCTTGATGGATTTTATGCACAAGTAAGAATTCTTTGATGATCACATTCTCTCCACATATGAGATCAATTAATATCCCATTATGGGCTTATCATAGATTCAACCAGCAATGTAAACAGGACCATCAGGTGCATGTTTAAGTATATCCTTAGAGGAGAAAGCAATGTCAAGAGGATTTTTAGTTTGGCCCTTACGAGGTCGAGTTTTGATCAATGCAATCAAACCTTTTTTAATATTATCCATAGGAACTTGTTCAATGGTATCCATAGGAATTTGTTGAATTGTATCCATGTTTTCATCATCTGTGTCAACATTCATCACATCATTCTTTGAAGTTTCACTAGATTTGACAAATGAAATATTATGTTTGGACATAGGGTTGGTAAAGATTTGAAAATTTTGGTTGGGAGGAGGAACAAACATATTTCCTTGATCATTAACACCTTTGATTGAAAGACAACCAGAATCAATGAGGTCTTGCACCAAATGTTTAAGATGCTTGCAATGTTTTGTATCATGTCCATTTTTTTAGAGATAATGGCAATAGGAATTGGATCTAAAGTTTGGAGGTAAAGGTTTATTAGGATCGAGAGTTTTAACGAGAGGCAAGGTGATCACATTTTGTTCTAAAAGTCATGAAATTGTGTTATGGAGGGTATCGGGTAAGGGAGTGAATTGTCTAGCCAGATCCCCAAATGTGAAAGGATTTATCTTCTTTATAGCATCCACTAGGGTATCAACATGTTGAATTGTTTGTTGAGGGGGATTAAGTTGATGGAAGCCTTTATTTTGTTTTCTAAAAGGTTGATAATTTCTTTGGTTTGTGGATTTAGACTTCTCAGGACGGCTAGAGGTGGGTTTTGTTTCACGAGTACTAACCAAATTTTGGTAATCACAAAGGGTAGTGCACAAGTGCACAAATGAGGGGAACTTCATCATGGTAAGCTTATCTTGTATCTTACTTTGAAAGCTATCAATGAACATCCTTTGAAGGTGAGGGTTAGGAATCTTTACATTGATTTGGGAGTAAACTGATTGATAGTGTGAAATAAAGTTGATAATATTTTCCTCTTCTTTTTGATTACATCTCATCAAATCAACTAATGTCATCTTAGGAGTCATATGCACTTGGAAATGGTCTATAAACATGTCAACAAGTTAATTGAATGAATGAATTGATTTATTCGGTAATGAGGAGAACAATTCTAAGGCGGTATTCGTCAAGGTGTAGAGAAGGGGGATTCGCTACACATGACTCTCTTTATTCTCAAGAGATTTCTAAGGGGAGAACTGCCCTAAACTACCTCTAGGAACAAAGCAAGAATTTAAGAATCTGAAGGAGTAAATCACAAAGGTTTTTTGGACAAACTGACGAGCTCTCAACCAAATGACGTCAGTGCAGGATACAGATTACAATGTGGCGTGCTGGTGTCCCAAAGGTGTGTTGGCATCTCATACAGACTAGAGAATGAGAATATCATAGAAAATAGCTAAATGATCACTAACAATTAGATTGCTTAAGAACTTACCAAATATAGGAAAATAATAGAATACAATAGAACTGAACTAAAGTATAATAAATGATAAATTAGAAGAGGAAGAGAGATAGAAAAAGCTCACAAAAACCCAAGTAATGGAGCCTCCAGCAAATGAATGTCTTCAATACCTATATGCATAAGATCTGGAGAAAGTGTTGGGGTTGTATAGGGGTTTTCCTTAGTCAAACCCCCATTTTTGTGTTCCTACCTTCACGAACAACTAAATAGATAGAGGGAAATGAACAAAGGAGTGATAAAAACAATCCCCACTCGATGAGGAGAACCCATATCACAAAATATAGGTGATAAAAGAAATCCCCACTCAAGGAGGAGAACCTGTATCACAAAATATAGATTTAATAGGTAGAGGATGTGTGAAATACCAAGATGCTCATAAGAACAAGGTAAGGGAGATACTATTGCAAGGATTAAGGAAGCCAAATGGAGAGCAATAGAGCTGCAACAACCAAGAGTGTTGTAGAGAGTATTGTACGAGATTGAGAGTGTTGTGGAAGGTTGTAGAGAGCTATGCAAGCAAAATAGGAAGAGGAATATGGGAGAATATCCAAGATAGAAGTCAAGAAGGAGAGCCTGACCAAATGAATTAAAGAGATAACTTTTAAAGAGGGAAAATAAGCTTCTTGAGTTGATACAAGGCATCTCAAGTTGTTACCATCAAAAAAATAATATGACAAGTTGCTAACACGCTCGGAAGCAGTCATTTGAGCAGTGAAATGTCACAAGATTCTAGCATGACACATAAACATTTGTGCAGTGTGCTAGTGTCTAGACACATCACGCTACAAAATAACATGAACTAGAAAAGCATAGGCTTTGACACAAAGCTGACACATGAAGGTAGCTACTGAAAAGGGGTTTTCAAGAATCCTAAGAAGGGAAAAAGGTAGATGCACAAGATAAAATGAGCCTACACAAGTGTTAAGGGAGTGGACACTAAAGAAGATACAAGAATATGTGTTAAATTGCTAGGGGTTCAATTTTACGACATTATATTTTCCCCCACTTTAGTGGGCATATGAATCTACACTAATATGCACACTAAAGGAAATCTACTAAACATAAATAACTTAATGATTCCAAAAGGATATTGTAGAGGAAGTAGACAACTCTTCGAACCAAGGAAGCTTTCCCCCAAGATGAAGACCTATAAAACAAACACATTAGACAAGAAATAATTGCACAAAAAAATAATGTTAGAATGTAAAAAGCCACTACATCATGGGATTAGAACATAAAATCACATACACACAAACACACAAAAAACTAAAGGATTTGATTTAGCAAAGTGAAAGAGACCTTGATGTAAAAAGTTGTCTCAATACCATGCATATTCTCCAAATTAAAAAAATAACATATAGAAGAATTCTAAAATGAAGAGAAGAATGTAAAGATCAATTGCTTCAAGAGAAGAATGAACCCAAAATACAGGGAAGCAACCAATTTCGAAGAGAGAAAGAGCATATACTCAGGATGAAGATGTAGATATATGATCCAATATATACAATTGAGAAGAAAGAGAATTTAAGAGAAAGAGATGGAGAAGCTAAAAAGGAATGAAAATTCCAAGAGAGATGGCTCCACAAGTACTCTCTTCTAAGGAGGTTTGAATAGAAGGACTCAGTAGCTCCATGAAACTATGAAGTTGCATAAAGTACACTAAAGGACCATAGACCAATGTTGGAAAAACCTTGTAGGATGTAAGCATCTCATAGGCCCAAAGACCTACAAGAAGGTGACCCCCAAGTACTCTCTCATGAAGGAAGCCCGGTGAAGTAAGTGCCTTACAGGCCCACAGACCTACAAGAAGGAATCCCCCAAGTTCTCTCTCATGAAGGAATACCAATGAAAGGGGACTCCATATAGTCAAAGTGGAAAGTGAGTTCATAGGCACACCTGCAAAGCAACATGTTAATTCATAGATAAGACATGTAAAGAAAAAACAAGCATCCATGTAGGAAAATAGATAGATAGTCACCCAGATAGTCAACAAGTTGGAAGGATTTCAAAGGGGTCCCTTGGGAACCCTTCAAAAGAAGAGGGGTCCACTCAAGTGATGCATTGTTTGAAAGGTGAAATCTAGTTAGGCTGCTCCAAAGCTTGACACAAATGATTTCACTCAAGAGAAAATATTTCAAAGGGTGTCCCTCAGGAACCCTTCAAAAGAGAAAAGGGGTCCACTCAAGGGATGCTTCATTTGAAAGATATAATCAATAGAGGGGGTCCTTAAAAGGAAAAACATCTCTAGAGAAAGTTATCAATGACCCCAACATACAAGGGAGGAGAACCATGCAAAATACTTCAAGCATATAGGATAGAGGTAGACCTCAATATCACTTATCATTTGAAGAAGAGACAAGTACATCAGTAAATAGATGAGTGATGGAACTTGAATCATGAAGTTGTTGTATTTTATCCTTTAAGGCCTTACATTCACTTGTGGAATGGCTAGGCACTCAATGGTATGGACATAAAGAATTGTTTTCTTTATCATGCTTATGAAATTTCTCAGAAGGAAGAGTGATCAAGTGGACTTTTAGAAGCTTCAAAAAAATACACTATTGCTCAGATAAAGAATGAGGAGTAGGAAGCAACCCTTTTTCTTGTGGAGAAAAGTTTTACTTCTCACAAGAAGAAGAAGACATGAAGATAGAAGACAATGGAGGATCTTCAAAGAGAGCATTATTCTAGTAATGGGGATCACACTCTTCTATGGGATCACCATCATCCTTTTTGACAAGACTACTAGTGTTAACCTCTTTAACAAAAGTGTGATCATCTTCCTCAAAAGGAGGAGGATAAACATCAAGGACATTACAATTATTGCTCACATTATATCATGATACAATAAAATTACCATCATTGATAGCAGGTGTGGATGATATTATCAGAAGGTCTAGGTGGATTGAGGCAACTTTATTTTCCCCACTAAAGGATTATGTAAAGTCTAGAGAAACCTAATCATCACCAAGACATGCATTCATTTGAGAAGAGGTAGAAGGAGCCAACTTGAGACTTCTTGCTCCAAAAGGATCTTCTTTAGGGACATCTTCCTCAAGAGTATCCTATGTAATAGGTACCGTTGGAGTAGATTTCAACACATTGGAAGATACTGAAGGGATAAGAGTGGGCACAACCAAAGCTTGAATAGCAACTTCCATCTCACATAAGCGCATAGCTTCAGGTTCAACCCTGACTGTGACTACTCAATTATTGCAAATGAACTTAATAGACATATGCAAGGTAGACGAGACTGAACCCATAGCATGGATCCACAGTCTACCAAGAAGAAGGTTATATGGTAGCTTTTTTGACATAACATATACAAGGTTGGGTACAGTAATGGGTCCCAACCTCAAAGGAAATAATATCGTGCCTAGGGCTTGTCGGTAGCATTATCAAACCCGCGAATGATAATAGAACAAGCATTAAGAGAAGACGAATGAATATTAATCTTAGGGAATAGATCAATGCTACACACATTGAGCACCGAACTAGCATCAACAAGAGTGCATTTAATGCCAATATTATTAATGTTAACTATAATCATTAAAGGATCTACTTGTTTTTGCACATCCAAGGGTGGAATCTCTTGTGGATAGAATGTGATATTCAACAAGTCTACACAAATATGAGCCTTCAACAAATTAACATTCGTCAACCTAGAAGAGGCAGGCAAGAGGATCTTTTGCAATGCTTCCTGAAGCATACCTTGATAAAACAGAGCAGACTAAAGAAAGTCCCATAGTGAGATCTTAGCTAGAGTAACTTGGAGTTTCTTGACAAGATTGTAATCATTGGGTGCTTTCGTTGTAGGTTTAGGAGCTTGAAGAAGGCTTGGTTGTTTATTCATTCTATTCTTATAATTATGGGCTACCACTCTATAAGAGGAGCAATAGAAAGATCAAGAGAGTCACTATCAAATGGAACACTACAAATAGAAAAAATCCTTTTAAGAGAAGGACTAGTGAGAGTCACATAAATTACCAGTCTCTTAGGCCTTTGAGGGGCAACAGAGACATAGATTACATTTACATAATCATCACAACTAGTAGAATAATTATTTGAAGACATATTTTCAACATTGATCCAAAGAGGATCAAATGTGGAAGGAGATTCATCATTCACTAATGCATAATCTCTAGAAGAGAGTGCATTGGAACAAAGAAGAGATTCATCATTCACGAATGCATCATCTCCAAAAGAGAGTGCATTGGAATGAATAGAAGATAGAGTAACATTAAGAAAGGTATCAATGATTTCATCTTCTTGCAACAAAATATCCTCCAACATGAGGAATTTCATGAGAAGGATCATAGATACCGAGTGACATGGGTAAAACCAAGTCACCATCACATGCATGAAATGGAACATCATTAAAAATTTACATAAAATTAGATATTGAACTAATAAAAGAAGACATTAAATTCATTTTGAATATAGTAAGTTAAATATAATAAACAATGGATAAACAAGTCAGCTAGTCTGGAGCAGTTTAGGGGTAACAAAATAGAGAGAAACCAAAAATCCAATTTTCTAGATATTTTTGATATTTTCTAAGCTCTAGTAATTTGCATTTTCGGAGGTCTTTGGAGCACAATTTGGGGTTGAAACTTGCGTTTGTCCCTAAAAGTGTGTTGCCAAAGGAACACTCTTTTAGGGACTGAATTAGTACTCTTGGAGACCTTTCCAACGGTGTAAACAATTTTGAATTCTGAGCACCAAGTCAAAAGTTATGACCCCACCAAGTTGGGGTAAATAAATTCCTAGTTTTTTAAAAGATATTGTGATTCATGTTAGGTGCACCAAAATGTAGAGAAGCAAGATTTTCTACACATGAGTCTCTTTATTCTCAAGAGATTCCCAAGGGGTGAACTACCTTGAACTACCTCAAGCAACAAAGAAAGAGTCTAAGAATCCAAAGGAGTAAATCACAAAGGTTTTTTGGACAAACTGATGATCTCTCATCCAAAGGACGTCAACAAAGGATATGGAAAAAAACATAGCGCATTGGCATTCCAGAGGCGTGTTGGCATCTCATATGGACCAGAGAATGAGAATATCACAGAAAATAGCTAAATGATCACTAACAATCAAATTGCTAAGAACTTACCAAATATAGGAAAATAACTGAATACAATAGAATTGAAGTAAAATTAAAAAAGATAATAAAGTATAAGAGGATGAGAGATAGAAGAAGCTCACAAAAAAAAAGTAATGGAGCCTCCAACAAATGAATGTCTTCAATACCTACATGCATAAGATCTGGAGAAAATATTGGGGCTGTATAGGGGTTTTCCTCAGTCAAACCCTCATTTTGGTGTTCCCATCTCCACGTACAGCCATATAGATAGAGGGAAATGTAAAAAAGAGTGGTAAGAGAAATCCTTGCTCGAGGAGGAGAACCCGTATCACAAAATATATGTGATAAAAGCAATCCCCGCTTGAGGAGGAGAACCTATATCACAAAACATAAATGCAATAGGTAGGGGATGTGTGAAATCCTAAGATGATTGCAAGGACAAGGTAAGGGAGATAGAGTTGCAGGGCTTAAGGAAGCCAAATGGAGAGAGCAATAGAGCTACAAGAGCCAAGAGTGCTACAAAAAGTATTGTAAGAGCTTGAGAGTGTTGTAGAAGGTTGTAGAAAGCTATGCAAGCAAAGTAGGAAGAGGAATATGGGAGAATATCCAAGATAGAAGTCAAGAAGGAGAGCCCAACCAAATGAATTGAAGAGATAACTTTTAAAGAGGGAAAGGAAGCTTCTCGAGCTGTTACAAGGTGTCCCAGGCTGTTACAACTGAGAAAAGCATATGAAAAGTGGAAAACGTGCTAAAAAATGGTCGTTGGAATGGTGAAATGTCATAAGATAACATCATGGCACGTGGACGTCTGTGTGGCACGCCAGTGTCTAGACACATCACACTACAAAATTAAATGAACAGGAAAAGCACAAGGTTTGATGCAAAGTTGATGCACGAAGGTAGCTACTAAAAAGGGGTTTTCAAGCATCCTAAGAAGGGAAAAGGGTAGATGCAGGGGCTAGAATGAGCCTACACAAGTTCTAAGGGAGTGGACACTAAAGCGGATACAAGAATGTATGTGAAATTGCAAGGGGTGCAATTTTACGACATTACATTTTTCCCCCACTTTAACAAGCATATGAATCTACACTAATATGCACGCTAAAGGAAATCTACTAAACATAAATAACATCATGATGCCAAAGGATACTGTAGAGGAAGTAGACAATTCGTTGAACTAAGGAAGCTTTTCCCTAATCTAAAGACCTATAAAAAACACATTAGACAAGAAAGACTTGCACAAAAGAACAATGTTATAATGTAAAAAGCCACTACATCATGGGGTTAGAACATAAAATCACACACATAAACACACACAAAACTAAATGATTTTAATTAGCAAAGTGAAAGAGACCTCGATGTAAAAGGTTGTCTCAATACCATGAATCTTCCCCAAATTAAAAATATAACACATAGAAGAATTCTAAAATGAAGAGAAGAATGAACCCAAAATATAGGGAAGCAACCAATGCCGAAGAGAGAAAGATCATATAATCAGGATGAAGAAGATGTAGATCTTCGATCCAATATATACAATTGAGAAGAAAGAGAATTTAAGAGAAAGAGATGGAGAATCTAGAAAAGAATGAAAATTCCAAGAAAGATGGCTCCACAGGTGCTCTCTTATGAGGAGGTTCAAACAAAAGGACTTTGTAGCTCCACGTAATTATGAAGTTGCACAAATTACATCAAAGGCCCGCAAATAAGCGATTCACAAACCCCACAAGATGTAAGCATCTCATAGGCCCACAAACCTACAAGAAAGAAAACCCCAAGTACTCTCTCATGAAGGAATCCCAATGAAGTAAGCGCCTTATAGGCCCATAGACTTGCAAGAAGGCATCCCCCAAGTTCTCTCTCATGAAGGAAGCCCAGTGAAAGGGGACTCTATAGAGTCAAACTAGAAACCGGCTTCAAAAGCACACTTGCAAAGCAACATGTTAATCCTCAGATAAAACATGTTAGGAAACAACAAGCATCCATGTAGGAAAATAGACAGATAGTCATGCAAACAGTCAATAAGCTGGAAGGATTTCAAAGGGGTCCCTCAAGAACCCTTCAAAAGAAGAGGGGTCCACTCAAGGGATGCATTGTTTGAAAGGTGAAGTCTAGCTAGGCTTCCCCCAAGCTAGATGCAAATGATTTCACTCAAGAGAAAAGCTATCAATGGGGGTCCCTTGAGAACCCTTCAAAAGAGACAAGGCGTCCACTCAAGGGATGCTTCATTTGAAAGATATAAAGAAGAGAAGGGGTCCTTAAAAGGACACATCTCGAGAGCAAGTTATCATTGCCCCTAGCATAATTCAAACATAAAGGATAGATGTAGACCTCAATATCACTTTTGGTTTGAAGAAGAGGCAGGTTCATCAGAAAATATATGAGTGATGACACCTGAATCATGAAGTTGTATTTTATCCTTCAAGGCCTTACATTCACTTATGGAATGGCTAGGAACTTGATGGTATGCATAGAAAGAAATTTTTTCTTTGTCATGCTTATGAAATTTCTTACGTGTAGGAGAAGGAAGAGTGATCAAGTGGGCTTTTAGAAGCTTCAAGAAAATACACTCTTGCTTAGATAAAGAATGAGAAGGAAGCAACCCTTTTTTCTTGTGGAGACAAGTTTTATTTCTAACAAGTAGAAGAAGACACGAAGATATACGACAATGGAGGATCTTCAAAGAGAGCATTATTCCAGCAATGGGGATCACACACTTCTATGGGATCACCATCATCCTTTTTGAGAAGAATGTCGATGTTAATCTCTTTAATAGAAGTGTGATCATCTTCCTTAGAAGGAGGAGGATTAGCATCAAGGACATTACAATTATTGCTCACATTATCCCACAATACAAAAGAATAACCATCTTTGATAGCGGGTGTGGATGATGTTATCAGAAGGTCTAGGTGGATCAGGGTGACTTTATTTTGTCCACTAAAGTATTCTGTAAAGTCTAGAGAACCCTGATCATCACCAAGACATGCATTCATTTGAGAAGAGGTAGAAGGATCCAACTTTAGATTTCTTTCTTCAGAAGGATCTTCTTTAGGGACATCTGCCTCAAGAGTATCTTGTGTAATAGGTACTGCCAGAGCAGATGTCAACACACTAGAAGATATTGAGGGGATAACATTAGGCACAATCAAAGCTTGACCAACAGTTCCCATCTCAAATAATTGCATAGCCTCAGGGTTAGCTTTGACTGTGACTACTTAATTATTGCAAATGAACTTAATATATTTATGCAAGGTAGACAAGACTACACCCATAGCCTGGATCCATGGTCTACCAAGAAGAAGGTTATATGGTATCTTTTTTGACATAGCATATACAAGGGTGGGTACGGTAATGGGTCCCAACCTCAAAGGAAAGACTATCGTGTCTAGGGATTGTCGGCCAACATTATAGAACCCACGACTAATAATTGAACAAGAATTACAAGAAGATGAATCAATATTAATCTTAGGAAATAGATCAATGCTCCACACATTGAGTGTAAAATTAGAATCAACAAGAGTACGTCTAATGCAATTATTATTAATGTTAATTATAATTATTAAAGGATTTTCTTGTTTTTGCACATATGAGAGTAGAAGTTCTTGTGGGTAGAATGTGATATTCAGTGACTCCACATGAATATGAGCCATCAATGCATTAATATTTGTCAGATTAGTAGAGGAAGGAAAGAGGATCTTTTGTAATGTTTCTTGAAGCATACCTTGATAAAATAGAGCAGAATGAAGCAAGTCCCACAGTAAGATCTTAGCTAGAGTAACTTGGAGTTGCTCGACAAGATTGTAATCACTAGGTGCTTTAGTCATAGGTTTAGGAGCTTGAAGAAGGCTTGGTTGTCCATTCATTCTATTCTTATAAGTATCAACTACTGCTTTGTAAGAAGGATCAATAGAAATATTAGGAGAATCACTATCAAATAGAAAACTATCAATAGAAAAAATCCTTTTAGAAGAAAGACTAGTTGGAGTCATGTAAATGATTGGTTTGTTAGGCCTTTGAGGGGCAGTAGAGACATATATTACATTTACAAAATCATCACAACTAGTAGAATAATTATTTGAAGAAATATTCTCAACATCGATTTGAAGAGGATAAAATGTGGAAGGAGATTCATCATTCACTAATGCATCATCTCTAGAAGAGAGTGCATTAGAATAGAGAAGAGATTCATCATTCACAAATGCATCATCTCCAAAAGAGAGTGCATTGGAATGAATAGAAGGTAGAGTAACATTAAGAAAGATATCAATGATTTCATCTTCTTGCAATAAAATATCCTCTGACACAAGAGGAATTTCATGAGAAAGATCACAGATATTGAGTGATATGGGTAGAGCTAAGTCACCATCACATGCATGAAATGGAACATCATTAACACTTTGAATAAAATCAGATATATTGAACTAATAATTTAAGAAGACATTCAATTCATTTTTAATATAGTAAGCTAAATATAATAAACAATGAATAAACATGTCAGTTGGTCTGGAGCAGTCTAGGGGTGACAAATCTGAGAGAAACCAAAAATCCAAATTTTTGGTTTTTTCAATATTTTAAGGTTCTAGTAATTTGCATTTTCAGAGGTCTATGGAGCATAATTTGGGGTTGAAACTTGCGTCGGTCCCTAAAAGTGGGTTGCCAAAGGCACACTTATTTAGGGACTAGATTAGTACTCTTGGATACCTTTCCAATGGTGTAAATGGTTCTAAATTCTAAGCACCGATTCAAAATTTATGACCCCACCAAGTTGGGGTAAATAAATTTCTAGTTTTTTGAAAAATACTGTGATTCATGTTAGGTTCACCAAACTGTAGAGAAGAGGGATTCACACAAGTCTCTTTATTCTCAAGAGATTCCCAAGTGGTGAATTTCCCTAAACTACCTCAAGGAACAAAGCAAGAGTTTAAGAATCCAAAGGAGTAAATCACAAAAGTTTTCTGGATAAACTTTCAAGCTCTCAGCTAAAGGACGTCAACATGGGATATGAACGACAATGCGACGCGTTGGCATCCAAGATGCACATTGGATTCTCGTACAGACCAAAGAGTGAGAATATCACAGAAAATATCTAAATGATCACTAACAATCAGGTTGCTAAGAACTTACAGAATATTGGAAAATAACATAATACAATAGAACTAAAGTAAGTAAAATAGATGATAAATTAGAAGAGGATGAGAGATAGAAGAAGCTCAGAAAAACCAAAGTAATGGAGCCTCCAACAAATTAATGTCTTCAATACTTGAATGCATAAGATCTGGAGAAAATGTTGGGGTTGTATAGGGGTTTTCCTTAGTCAAACCCTCATTTTGGTGTTCCCACCTCCATGAACAGCCAAATAGATAGAGGGAAATGAACAAAGGAGTGATAAAAGAAATCCTCGCTCGAGGAGGAGAAACCATATCACAAAATATAGGTGATAAAAGCAATCCCCACTCAAGGAGGAGAACCCATATCACAAAATATAGATGCAATAGGTAGGGAAGTGTGAAATCCCAAGATGCTTGCAAGTAGAAGGTAAGGGAGATAGAGTTGCAAGGCTTAAGGAAGCCAAATGGAGAGAGAAATAGAGTTTCAAGTGCTAAGAGTGTTGCAGAGAGTATTTTAAGAGCTTGAGAGTGTTGTAGAAGGCTATAGAAAGCTATGCAAGCAAAATACGAAGAGGAATATGGGAGAATATCCAAGATAGAAGTCAAGAAGGAGAGCCCAAGAAAATTAATTAAAGAGATAACTTTTAAAGAGGGAAAAGAAGTTTCCTGAGCCATTACAAGGTGTCTCGGGTTGTTACCATCGAAAAAAGCATATGAAAAGTGGTAAACATGCTCAGAAATGGTCCTTTGAACATTGAAATGTTGCAGGATGCTAGTGTGGCACATGGAAGTCTGCATGGCTTGCTAGTGTCTAGACACATCAAGCTACAAAATGACATGAATGAGAAAAGTAGAGGGTTTGATGCAAAGATGACACGTGAAGGTAGCTACTGAAAAGGAGTTTTTGAGCATCCTAAGAAGGAAAAAAGGTAGATGTAGGGGCTAAAATGAGCCTACACAAGTTCTAAGGGAGTGGACACTAAAGTAGATACAAGAATGTATGTGAAATTGCAAGGGGCACTATTTTACGACATTACACAAGGATCTAGGGAAAAGATTAGCTAAGAGCTTATCCACAAGAATAAAGTCACTACATAAGGTGTATAAGTGGAAACATGGTTAGAAGGATCTCCTTTCCCCCCATATTTCTTTAATCTAGGCACCTCTATACCTTGTGGCATCAATGTTCTCAATATTTTCAAGGACAACAGATTGCTTTTGACATAATATGTAGGTTGGCCATTTTGATTTTTGTTTATGGTGGAAACTTTCTTTTAAAGGGATGAAACGGTTTGCAAAAGTTGGTTTATGAGAGGATCATCGTTTGAATACTGAGATGGAGGTGAATAAGGTGGAGGTGTGTATTGTTGGAAAATGTGCCTCAAGCTTGTTGACATGAAACTCCTGAAAGAGAAAAATCGGTGAGACCCTTAGAATGTCTTGCCGACTAGCAGCTCTGTTCATAAGATCAAAGTCGCTGAGACTTTGGTTCTGTCTTGCCGACGAGTTGGTTCCTAGTGGTCATCGAGGAGACTCTTGGCAATGAAAGATATCGGGGAGACTGTCAGACACATTCCGACTGCATTAGTCCTGCCGATAGCCTTATTCATATTGGACATTGGGGAGACTCTCAGACTCTTTCCGAAAGTTTCAGTCTCGCCGATGGTTCTCCTCTCACCGGTGGGTATACATTCGGTATGATCTCTTGCCAACAATGTTGATCTCATCGACAAGTCTATGTTCGTTGATAACTCTTGCCGATGGATGTGGTCTCGCTGACAGGTATACATTCGGTGTGAGCTCTTGCCGACTGTGTTGGTCTCGCCAAAAGATTTTCATTCGGTATGATCTCTTTCTGATGGATGTTTCTCTTGCCAACAGGTAGGTGCATTTGGTATGAACTCTTGCTGATAGTATTCCTCTCGTCGATGGTTTTGTGTTCGCTATGAACTCTTAGCAATAACGATGGTCTTGCTGATAGTTTTGCAATGGACATTGGTGAGAAGTCTTTCTGATGGAGTGAGTCTGACCGATGGTTTTGCATTCGATATGACTCTTGCCGATGGTGGTGACTCTTGCTGATAAGGACAGTTGGGCGTTTTGGCATCGGGGAGACATAGTATAGTGTCTCACTGACATGTGATTCAGTTTGAACGTTTTGATGGAACGACTGTCTGACATGGTCTGTTTTGAACCAATGAGCGAAGCGAAAGGAGAACGGTTGGCAGTTGAACTATTGTGACCATTCTTGTGTGGAAGATCAACATGCTATGAGAGAACGGATTACTCTCTGCAATGGTTGATGATGATGATCTG
This sequence comes from Sequoia sempervirens, assembly GCA_007258455.2. Lineage (NCBI taxonomy): Eukaryota > Viridiplantae > Streptophyta > Pinopsida > Cupressales > Cupressaceae > Sequoia > Sequoia sempervirens. The sequence continues at coordinate 102,970 of VDFB02365978.1, forward strand.
TTTAGTGTGTGAAAGTGTTGTTTGATTGGATACGGATTGATCTATGTGAATTCGTTGTATTTTTTCAAAGAGTATTTTTGTACAAGATTGATCAGTAAATGTTAATGCTGTAAAAATTGACATCAGAAAGTGAAGTTGATCTATGTATGTAATTTTGTTTACTGTAATACAAAGAGACTTTTCTTGGTGTGGTGGGTTTTTCTCCCGTAAGGGTTTTCCCACGTAAATCTGGTGTCCAATTGTGTATGTGTTCATTTCTCTTTTTTGTTATTCCTTTTAAGTGTATCTTAATGAACTATAATTGAAAATTTTTAAGTCATATCTGCATTCTTCCCTAAGGTTTTGATGTTAGGAGAGTTTGTTCCACACCTAAGCTTTCCCTACAAGTGGTATCAGAGCCTGTCCAGTTGTGTTATCCTTGTGGGTACGTTGGGTTTTTTGTGTCAATTCTATTTAGTGGGAGTCTTGTAGAAGTCTGGTAATTCGTATTACAAATTAAGATGGAAAGCACGTCAGGAAAGACTGAAATTGAGAAATTCAATGGCATTAATTTTGAGTTGTGGAAACTCAAAATGGAATATCTGTTGGTTGATTGTGATCTTTGGCTTGTTGTGTCTGGAACGAAGCCTACAGGCATGAAGCAAGAGGATTGGGACCTTGTAGATCAAAAATCAAAGGGGATGATAAGGCTCTGTTTAGAAGACTATGTTCTTTTAAATGTTCATGAAGAAAAGACAACATCCTCTTTGTGGAAAAGACTAGGAGCTATTTATCAAGGAAAGTCCTTGGTGAATAAGTTGTTCTTGAGGAAGAAGTTGTACTCTTGGAAACTGCAGGAAGGAGCATCTATTGCTGATCATTTGAATGCTTTCAACATGTTGATTGCTCAGTTAGCATCTGTGGGTGTGAAGATTGATGAAGAAGATCGATGTATGCTATTGTTGTGTTCTTTTCTAGATTCTTGGGATCACTTGGTGATGGCTATTGGGAGTACTACTTCCTCTTTTAAGATGGAAGATATTGTTGCTTCTTTATTATCAGAAGAGATGAGAAGAAAATATTCTGAGATGGTGAAGGAGGCTCTTGTTGTTAGAGGTAGATCAAAAGAAAAAGGAAAGAAGAAGGAAAAGAAGTCCAAATCCAAATCAGAGGGGAGATCAAAGTATCCTAGTAAGAAGTCCAAGGTAAAGTGATAGAATTGTGGGAAACCTGGTCATGTCCGAGAGGATTGCAAAGAGGATAAAAAGAAGAAGAAGTATTCTTCTGACAATGATTATTCTTAGAGTGATGCAGATGCTTTCATTGTAGCCTTGGCTACACAGGCATCAGATGATGTATGGCTGATTGATTCTAGAGCATCTTTCCACATGACATCTCATAGACACTAGCTCACTAAGTATGAAAATTACGATGGTGGAAGGGTGTATTTGGCAAGCGATTCATCTCTGGAAATAGTTGGTCGTGGAAGAGTCAGAATTCAGTTCCCTGATGGAAGAGTGAAGGGAATCAATGATGTAATGCATATACCAGGTCTGACTCAAAATTTACTTTATGTTAGTAAGCTGAACGATGTTGGAGTGCAAGTTATGTTCTTTAGAAATGGCTACAAAATGACTAGAGGCTCAATGGTGCTAGCAAGGGGTGCTCGTATTGGTACCTTGTATAAGCTGGATGCACTTGTTGTGCAATGCAATAGTGTCTCTACAAAGTCACAGAAGGCTACTCATGGAGAAAAGGAGGAAAATGTTCCTGATAGTGCAAACTCTATGGAAATTAAACTTCCAGCAGAAAAGACTATGCTCTGGCATCATAGGCTTGGCCACATTGGAGAAAAAGGTTTAAAAACCTTGAAAAATAAAAAAATGGTTGAAGGGCTTGATGATTGTAACCTCGAATTTGAGTTTTGTGAACATTGCATATATGGTAAACAACACTGTGTTTCATTTTACTCCATTCCTCACAAATCTTTTGGTTTACTTGATTGCATACATTATGATGTTTTTGGTCCAATAAATGTTCCTTCTTTGTCTAAATGAAGATATTATGTATCGTTCATTGATGATTATTCAAGAAGGGCATTTGTTTATTTTTTGAAAAGTAAATCATAAGTATCCATTCATTTTAAGGAATTTAAAAACCTTGTGGAAAATCATACTGGAAGAAAAATAAAATGTTTAAGGACTGACAATGGCGGTGAGTTTTGTTTTGATGAGTTCAAAAGGTACTGCAAAGATCATGGGATAAAAAGAAATAAAACTACACCCTACACTCCACAACAAAATGGAGTTGCTGAAAGGTTTAACAGGACAGTGATGGAAAGAGCATGAAGTATGCTAAGTAATGCTGGCTTGGAGGAGAAGTTCTAGGCTGAGGAAGTTGCAACAACATGTTATTTAATAAACCGTTCTCTGAATTCTACTCTTGTTGAGAAAACACCTTTGGAAGCATGGTCTGGAAAGAAGCCCTCTCTGAGACACATTCGTGTCTTTGGCTATGAGGCATATGCATATGTGCCGAATGAAAAAAGGTCTAAATTGGAAAAAAAAGGCTATTAAATGTATTTTTATTGGTTATAGTGCTGGCATAAAAGGATACAAGCTTTGGAATTTTGATACAAAGAAGGTTCTATACAACAAAAGTGTTATTTTTCATGAGCTAAAGCCTTCTACTTTGTATCTGTAGTTAGAGACAAAATCAGAAAATAAAAAGGCTGTAGTTGAAATTCCTCCGACACCAAATAAAGAGGAATTGAAAATTCAAAATGTACCTGAAACTGAGGAGAGCTCAAGTAGTTCTGAGAGTTCTGAAGAAGAAGAACAACCTTAGCCTCAACCTGTGAGGAGGTCAACATGTGAAAGAAAGCAACCTGATAGGTATGGGTTTTCTTTGTTAGATTCTACTTGTGCCTATGCTTTAATTTCAAGCACTGATGAGCCTAGGACTGTGAAAGAGGCGTTTAGAATGTCTGATTCAAACTCTTGGTTGGAAGCCACGAATGAAGAAATGGAATCATTAGACAAGAATGATACTTGGAGTTTGGTGCCCTTGCCTGAAGGCAGAAAAGTTGTTCACTGCAAATGGGTGTTTAGAAAGAAAATAGGTCTGGATGGCAGTGTGGAAAAGTATAAGGCGAGGTTGGTTGCGAAGGGGTATTCCCAGGTAGAGGGAATTGATAATGGAGAAATTTTTTCTCCTGTAGCTAAGTTGACATCTTTCAGACTTCTTTTGTCACTTGCAGTAGCGTATGAATTAGAGATTGAATAGATGGATGTGAAGACAACATTTCTTCATGGTGACCTTGAAGAAGAAATTTATATGTCCCAGCCTGAGCACTTTGTGGAAAAAGGTAAAGAAAATCTAGTTTGCAAGTTGAAAAAATCTTTGTATGGATTAAAACAATCTCCTAGAATGTGGTACCAGTTTTGACACTTTTTTTTGTCATTGGGATTTGTAAGATCGAAATATGATCATTGTGTGTACTACAAAGTTGAAAATGATCGTGTTCTTATTATTGCTCTCTATGTTGATGATATGTTGTTCATAGGCAATAGTAAGTTAATGATTTCTGATCTAAAATCTCAGTTGTCTGCAAAGTTCAAATGAAAGATCTTGGTGCAACTAGGTATATTCTGGGAATGGAAATAACCAAGGATAGGAAGAGTAGAAAAATTTGGCTCAGTCAGGTAAGTATATTAATATGTTCTAGAGAGATTTTGTATGACTGATTGCAGTTAGTTGTTCAGTTTTATAGGGAACAAAGCTATCTATTGAAGACTATCCAAAATATCCTCTGAGATAGAGGACATGACCAATGTGTCTTATGCTAGTGCAGTTGGCAGTTTAATGTATGCAATGGTCTATACAAGGCCGGACATTTCCCAAGCAATGGAAGTACTTAGTCATTTTGGGAAAATCTTGGAAGGACACATTGGGATGCTATGAAAAGAGTGTTTAGATATCTAAAGGAACTTCAGAATACACTTCGTGTTACTATGGAAATTTGTTTGAATCAGAGGAATCTTACCATTCGAGGCTATGTGGATTCTATTGTGAGGGACATTGATAGCGTAAGATCCACCAGTGGATATATTTTCATGATGAATGGTGGTGTAGTTAGTTGGATGAGTAAGTGGTATAGTGCTTTGTCCATAGAGGAAAATACATGGCAGCAACACACACAGAAAAGTAATCTAGTTAAAATGTTTGTGTTCTAACATTGGGTTTGATGTAGGGAAAATTACAATTTACTGTGATAGTCAGAGTGCTATTTGTTTGGCGAAAAATCCTACTTTCCATGCCAGGATGAAACATATTGATGTGCAGTATCATTTTGTACGAGATATGGTGGAGGATGGAAAGGTCTCTTTAGAAAAAGTGGATACTTTGGAAAATTTTATAGATGCATTGACAAAACCAGTGAGCATAGACAAGTTCAGGTGGTGTGCCAGTTCGATGGGCCTTAGTGCCCATGAATTTTAGTATTTTTTTGTGCTCTGGAGGTGTCAGTAAGATCTTTTTCAAGTGGGAGATTGTTGGAAAATGTGTCTCAAGCTTACTGAAATGAAACTCCCTAAAGAGAAAAATTAGTGAGATCCTCAGAATTTCTTGCCGACTAGCAACTCTGTTCATAAGATCAAAGTTGCTAAGACTTTGGTTCTATCTTGCTGACAGGTTGGTTCCTAGTGGTCATCGAGGAGACTCTTGGCGACAGAAGATATCAGGGAGACTGTCAGACACATTCCAACTGTGTTAGTCTCGCCGATAGCTTTATTCATATTGGACAATTAGGAGACTCTCAGACTCTTTCCGAAAGTGCCAGTCTCGCCGATGGTTCTCCTCTCATAGGTGGGTATACATTTGGTATGATCTCTCACTGACAGTGTTGGTCTCACCGACAGGTCTGTGTTTAGTGAGAACTCTTGCTGATGGATGTGGTCTTGTCGATAGGTATACATTCAATGTGAGCTCTTGCCGACTGTGTTGGTCTCGCCGATAGATTTGTATTCAGTATGATCTCTTGCCGATGGATGTTTCTCTCGCCGATAGGCAGGTGCATTTGGTATGAACTCTTGCCGATAGTATTCCTCTCTTTGATGGTTTTGTGTTCACTATGAACTCTTAGCGATAACGATGGTCTTGCCGATAGTTTTGCAATGGACATCAGTGAGAAGTCTTGCCGATGGAGTGAGTCTGACCGATGGTTTTGCATTTGATATGACTCTTGCCGATGGTGGTGACTCTTGCCAATAAGGACAGTTAGGCATTCTGGCATTGGGGAGACACGGTCTGGTGTCCACCGACATGCAATTTAGTTTGAACATTTTGACTGAACGACTGTCAGATGTGGTCTGTTTTGAACCAATGAGCAAAGCGGAAGGAGAACAGTTGGAAATTGAACTATTGCGACCATTCCTATGTGGAAGATCAACATGCTGTAAGAGAATGGATTACTCTCTGCAATGGTTGATGACGATGATCTATTCGGTGTGTGAAAGTGTTTTTCGATTGGATACAGATTGATCTGTGTGAATTTGTTGTATGTTTTTAGAGATTATTTCTATACAAGATTGATCAGTAAATGTTGCTACTATAAAAATTGACATCAAAAAGTGAAGTTGATCTCTGTATGTAATTTTGTTTACTGTAATACAAAGAGACTTTTCTTGGTGTGGTGGGTTTTTCTCTCGTAAGGGTTTTCCCACATAAATCTGGTGTCCAATTGTGTATGTGTTCATTTCTCTTTTTTGTTATTCTTTTTAAGTGTATCTTAATGAACTATAATTGAAAAATTTAAAGTCATATCTGCATTCTTCCCTGAGATTTTGACGTTAGGAGAGTTTGTTCCGCACCTAAGCTTTCCTTACATGTATGTGTTCGAGGGACAAGTGAATAGAATGCTTATAGGAGGTAAAGTGGTAGGAGATATGATGTGTGATGCCACAAAGGTGTTAGGGATGCTAGCAAAAATACCCAAGGAAGGAATCACATTACTCTAGTAGGTTGCATTGTTGTTGTAACTTGAGGGTTGGTATAGGTAAGGATAGAGGGAATTATTTTGGGAGGAGGAATTTGAATTCATCCTTGACTTGTAACATTGTTTGAAGGTAAAGGACAACCAGTTGTTGAGGTAAGATGTGGTCCAAAAATCTAAATTATGTTACACATAAGATCAACTCCTTCTTCACTTTCAATCATGTGATGTATGTTATCTATGGTAGGGATAACAATGGTTGAAATGTTTTCATTACTTATTTGATTTTGTAGGTATTCTAAGTTTTCATGAATTTGGATTATATTTTCTTGTGGGATACTATCAACCATTGTTTCAACATGCATCACACTACTTGTAGGCAAAGATTTGTTAAGGGTATGGTCCATACCTAGTGAACTAGTGTCAATACTAGTAGTGAAAGAGCTAGATAACCCAAGACCCACGATGGTTTTACTATCACGGGATGACATGAGTCTCAAACTTTGTGTCACTATAGTTTAGCAATAGAAAACCAAGTAGAAAATATCATACAAGGGACAATCAAGGAAATGCAAGATGTAATAAATTCAAGCTAAATGCAATGAAATGAATGTAACAAAAAAATTGCAAAATGAAATAGAAAAATAACAACAAATTGAAGCACATAAACAAAGTTTTTAATGCAGTAAAATGTAGTTTTAAAAACTAAAATGAGAATAAATTGCCCAGAGGGGCATATGGGTCCCAATCAAGGTTTTTCAAATGTTTAAATGATAAATGACAATCACCACAAAATAACCAGAAATCAGGAAAAACCAAATGTACTCGGACTAAATCACCCAAAGGAGCGTATAAGTCCTAGTTTAGGGTTTTTGCAAAGATTTTAGAAAATTCTAAGTGAAAGTTATGATTTTTGGTTTGTATGATGTCTAAGTTAAGTGAAAATGCAGATTTTAAGTCAATTTTAGTGATGCAAAAGACAAAAATGCAACCTATATGCACTTTCACTAATGCAAGATTTAGAAACCCTAGAATGCCAATTAACTAATGTAATACATTAATCCAAGCTAAATATAGGATAATGATGCACTCCAAATCAGAATTAAGATGTTCTAAATGTAGTTTTGACACCAAAATAGAAAGGGGAAAATTATCATTGACTATGGTTTAGGACATAGAACAACAATCTTCTACACTCTCATTCAAGGAAACCATATAGATCTCAATCCAAGGATGAAGCAGGGGAAAGATATCTTGTGTAGGGTGTCATGGGGTATGATTAGAGAATAAAGAGGGGTTCACCACTAAGCTAGGGATTGGAAAGACAAGTAATATGCAAGATCTAATGACAAAGACTAATGATATGAAAAACTTCCCTAAATGACCTAGAAATGAATGCAAAATAGAATACAAAGATGAGAAACTAGAGATGTGCACCTTGAAACCTATAGGAACTTGAATGAAGATCTGAAATGTTGAAAAATCTAAAACTAATGAAAAATGGGACTCATATGCCATTTTGGGTGATTTAGTCCTAGATTACCTAGGTTTTTGGGTAGGAACAATTTTTTTGTAAAGACAAGTCTGGAACTCCTAGAAATTGCAAATTTGACTATATTGAGACTCATACACTAGAAATGGCATATTAGTCCAATTTGTATTTTTAAAAAAATCAAGATCTAAATCTTCTCGACCTAGTTTTTGGATCTAAAATGCTAAATTTTGCTCTGTAGAGGTCTTTCAATGATCTTGTAGATGATGTGACAACTTTGAAAACTTTGAACACTTGACAACTTTTCTCCAATCTTGTTATTCAATATGTCTCCAACCTAGATCTACAAATTACACACTAAAGAGAACGGAAAATGTTGTTTTGTTAGTGGAAAGGGGCTTGCCTTGGTCAAATCCTGTTTTGGTAATCAAACCTTTTAATTAAATCAACTAGAAAGGATGAATGATGAATGAACAAAATATAATGTTGCAACTCATCAAACCCTAGTAATAAAGTGTTGCAAACATGTATGAGATGGCTCCAATAGATGTAGATCTTGATTGTTGCTTGAATGTTATAAATATTTAATTGAACACTTGCTTGAATCATGAAACCCCACATCAAAAATGTTAGCTCAAAAATAAACATGATACATGGTGAGTTTCACATGATGCTTGATACTTGAATAATGCTCCAAAACACTTGATAATCAACCCTTGAATGCTCTTGTAAATTCTTGAATGCTCTTGAATTCTCTTGTAAACTCCAATTTTCTATTAGGAATGATCTCATGAAAGTATTAGGTCACTTGTAAACTTTTTAGGTGAACATAATTGAAATAACCTTGTATTTATACTTGTTTATGCCAAATTTCTTGAAATTACAATATACTACAAGTCGACATCAAATCTACGAGAATAAAATTCTGCCAAACATTTGAATTTAATTTAATTTTAAGCCACATGGGACTCATATGCCAAAAGTGGCATATGAGTCCCATTAGGCTAGGCTATGGGACACATTTTTCAAGAAATGCTTAGATTCATGTGAAATCAAGATCAGGGCCCTGAAACTTAGGTGGGACTCATACAGCCAAGGTGGTGTATGAGTCCCAAATCACTAAATCTAAGCCATACAATTGAAAAAGACATGACTTATGATTGTATGTTGGTTCATGTTGGGATTATCCTCGAAAAGATGCATTAATTAAGGCTTGTGGATACAAAATAAGGCCAATTAAAGCATAAAGAAGCCCCATTAATAATAAAAACCCTAGATTAGTGTGAAAGTGTGGTACAACACTTTATAACACCCAAAATGAGGCACACATAAGGTTCATTTAGTTTGCAAGGTCCCAAGACCTAATTCAAATGTGTTAAACACATTACAACATTAAATCAAGGCAATATTAAGTCCAATTTAACAAGGATGACCCAAACAAGCGTGAAAATGTCACATAAGACATTTTCAATGCTATAGTATATATGAATATATATGTATGGATGTATATGTATATGTAAATACATGTATGCATATATGTATGTATATGCATATATATATGTATATATGTGTGTATATATATGTGTGTGTGTATGTGTATGTATATATGTGTATGTACATGTGTGTGTATATATACACAGACATATATACATATATATACATACATACACATATATGTATATTTATATATATACATATAGATAGATATACCTACATATATAAATACATATATACATATATAGATATAAATATATTCATATGCACACATAAAGATTTTAATTTATAACAACATCAGCCACATTAAAATACTTACATGATAAATTTGAAAATAAAATAATAAAGATACAAATGTCAAAGGGTAAGTGCACCGGGAAAGCCCTAGATCCTGATGGTTTTCCTATTGAATTTTACTAGGAGTTTTGGGAGGTCATCAAAATCATTACAACATGGTGTAAAAAATAATTACTAAGTTAATCACTGAGAGACTCAATCCATGGCTCAATAGAGTCATTTTTGAGGAGCAGGGTGGTTTTATTATTGGAAGGAAAAATTATGGATGGGGTGGTTAATGCAAATGAGGCCATTCACTCCATGGAGAAGTCCAAGCAGAAGGTCGTGTTCATCAAATTGGATATGTACAAATCTTATGACTGTGTTAAATGGACCTTTCTATAGAAATTCATTCTAGCATTTGGATTTAGTTTTGGCTAGATTGATTGGGTGATGAGTTGTGTTACTTCAGATTCTTACTCTATTTTGATCAATAATGAACCTTTAGGTCTTTTTGGACCTTCAAGGGGTCTTCATGAAGGGGAACCTTTGTCAACTTATGTATTCATTCTAATGGTAGAGGGCCTTGGAATAATTATAAAGTCTCATGCTAGGTAGGGGTTGATTTATGGTTGGAAATTGAATGATAACTTGGTTTCCCAGTCTCACTTATAGTTTGTGGATGATACGAGTTGCTTGGGGTAGCCAGAATCAAAGAAGCCATTAATCTTAGAATATTAAATTGGATATCTATCATGTAGCTTCAGGGAAAAGAATTAATGAAGATGGGTCTTCTATTTTCTTCTTCAACACCCCTCCTAGTATTTAGTCTAAAATTGCTCAAATCCTCAGATTCTAAATTGGTGAGTTGCCTTCTATCTATCTTGAAATTCCCCTATCTGTGGGCCCCTTACCAAGGGGGGCCTAGTAATATGTTCTTGATAAGTTTTATGGAAGATTCAATCATTGGATTACTAAGCAACTTTCCTTTGTAGGAAAAGTGTTGCTATTAAAATCTATGGTGCAAGCCCTTCCAATTTATAAGTGCATGATCCATATGGCTCCTTTAAGTTATGTGAGGGATTTGGATGACTTGTCTAGATAATTTCTTTGGGTAGGTAATTTTGAGTCCACGAAGTGGAGTTTGGTGAAGTGGGAGACTATTTGTAGATTGAAGTAGGAGAGTGGTCTTAATAGGGTATGTGCAGGATCATCATGGAAAAGACAGGCCCTTAAGTGGCAAAAAAATTAGAAAAATCAGAGTTAGGAAACTTGACATAAAAATTTGAATAAGTTATCTATATTATTTAAAAAATATGTAAGAATAGAATGTGTAGAAAATTGAATGTAGTTTCTAAACTACTAGGTTTATTTAAAAAAAAAATCTATTTGGTGAAACTTTGGAAATTTGATCACATTAGTACTTAAATTTGGGGAAAAAATAAGTAGGTCAATGCACATTAAAATTACCTAATACAATAAAATGATAATATTTTTTTATAAGATTTTAGATATAAGTAGAGGACTCATGTCACGATGTGATGCATATTTTTTTGTAATTTTTTTCCAAGTAAATAATTAATTATGATTTTTTTATTACAACTTTTAAAAATATAGAAACTTGTATGTCTAACCACCTTAACTTGGTCAAAAATTCATGAAATTGATTTTTTTTATTTTTTTAATCCTATGGGCTATGCAAAGCATGGGAATGTGACACATGTTTTGGATTCAAAAATGTGATCTAGTTTTGTAAGTTGTAGATGTTTTCAATAAGCTTATCAATTGGGACTTTAGTCATAGTGAATAGAAAAATGAATAATAATTACTTATTAAATTCAAAGTAAAGCATAATTTATATTGGTGGAAAGTTGAGAATCTTCTTTAAAAACCCTTTTCGTTTCATCAATTTTGGGTTAAAAAAAAGTCGTCAGCCACATACCCATCATATTGCCACTTTTTGGCCCATCATGATCCTGCACATACCTCTTAGTCTAAGGCAAACTATTCTAATGGGTGAGGCCCTGGTTGCTAAATTTTACTAACATTGTTATTGTAATCAAGACCAAGCTTTGGCCAAGATCCTCACTTATAAATACCTAGGGGGTGGCAAGTGAAGATGTTCCTAGGATCAACTTATATGAGAAGGGATCTATGATTTGGAATACTCTTAAGAGAGGTGATAAACTAATTCAACAAGGTTGGTTTTGGATTTGTAATAGGGGGTCTAAGGCCCTATTCTCATTTATCTAATGGGATGGATGCCCTCCTATCATGTCCATGTATCCACACTTACAACCTCTATGTCTTGCTTTTTTAGAAGCTGGATGGTCTAGGGTGGAGGATTTCAAGATTTGTAGGAACTTGGGAAAAGTGGAAGTGTTTTAGTGGAAGGACCCCTTAGATTGGCTGCTAGGTGGATATGCGGAGGATCGAGAGGAGTTGGCTCATATTCTTTCTGGAAGGATTTTTAGCTCTTTGGTTCAACTAGTGATATTTTTCCTTGGGGCTTGGATTAGAGAGGGGTGTACACTTGGTGGCCTCTGGTTACCAGGTTCTAGATAGGTAGAAATATGGAGGAGATGAATTTCTTTGGTTGAAACAAGTGTGAAGTAAGT
>VDFB02365979.1:0-29433 GCA_007258455.2 Sequoia sempervirens
CGATCTTGAAATTTGTGTATTTAAACCTTCTAAAATATTAATTAGATAATGTCTAAATCTAAATACATCTTTCAATAGTTTGCATTTATGATTTATGCATGAATATCTTGATAAAAAGCATTGAAAAAATAAAAAAGTGGCATAGTATTTTCAATTCAAGAGATACATAGTGTTAGTTTTAGTCATTACAAGAAAGATCTAGTCAATAGGTACACTAAAAATTTTCATTACGTCATGATAAAATCTTAAAGTGTTCAAATTTGTCATTTATGCATGCATGTGTTGATGAAAACAATAGAAAGTTACATTTTTTCATTTCAAAAGATAGAAAATTTTGTTAAAATAGGATAAGTGGATTACTACATTTTAAAATATGATCCTAATGTGCAAAATCTGAAAATGAAAATCTTGATGCCTATTTGTAACAAAAATAATGCAATTTTCACCTTTTTGACTATATGCAAAATTCCTAAATGAATGCATGAACACTTTCAAATTTGATTTTAAATTTAAAATGATCTAATTCAGATTTGTAAAGGCAATTAGGATGCAAATTTGACCTAGGATGACTAAAATTAACCCTATTTGAACTTTGAATGAAATATGGTATGCAATGCTTTGATTTTTCAATGGTCTTTTATGAAATAATGAATGCCTAAATGATGAATGCAAAATAATGCAAGATTAACTTCAGATATAGGGTGATATGCTTCAAATTTCACAAGATCTATAATGTAAATCAATCAGGTTCACCAAAATGTTAAGGGTGGAAAAGGTGATCTTAAGTCTAACCAGTGGAATCAATGCCTTTTCCAAAAGATGATGAGTGATGTGGGGTACATTCACCTTAACATTGGGGGAATTTAGATCTACATAAGAGTTATGAATAATTGACCAACAACTATCCTTCCCTTGGATCCGATTCTAATAATTGAGGGTTTGAATTCACTTTTTATTGAAATGCAATAATGCAACTAACTAATCTATCAAAATACAATGTTTTTATGATGAATTCAGATAAATTGGAAATTGACAGTGAAAATTAAAGACCAAAAATGAGCATAGTAGACACTAATGCACCTGTGATTCAAATCTAAGCTAATTTTGAGTGGTCAAGGGTGCCAGGACACCCTAGAATAGGAATTTGAAACCAAAAATTGATTTGACAGGCCTCAGGTCCTTGTTCTATAGCTTTGTCCTTCTAAATCCTGTTGTCGGATCTTTTTCTATTGTTGAAATAATGCAGATTTCATATCTTATCAACTTGTAGGGTTATGATGCATGAATGAGCAAATTATCTTCAATCTTCCTCCAATCTTCTTTGCATATGTAACCTACATATACAAAAAGAGGTGAAAAATTGTGCCATATAGGGGCTTGCCTTAGTCAAACCGTGTGTTGGTATTTCTACCTCCACAATGAAAAAATTGATGATAAAGAGAGTATATCCTTTTGAGGGATAAAGGCTAAATAATAACAAGTAATGATTTGAAAACTTGTTGTAACTCACCACTCAAATCCAGTCTCCTTGATGAACTGAAGTCATGCTCCTCACCTTCAATGATTGATTGTAATTGGGCTTGATTTAACTTGAAGACCTACAAGCATTAGTACTCACAAATAAAATGCATGCATAAATATTAACAAACTTACATAAAACTTGACATGATGCTTGAATATTGAAATGTTGCAATAATTCTAAATTTTTTGCTCTTGACTGCTTTTAGGACACTTGATTTGCTCAATTGAATTCTCCTTTTTCTCTTGTTAACTAAAATTGTGAAAATATTATGTATTTATATGCAACTCTTCTAATTTCCCAAAAATTAAATCCTGACAGTCAACAATTAAAATTTGAATTTTAAATAATAAATTATCAACACCAACATATTTAAATTTGGAGCCAAATTAAGAGGTCTAGGACGTAGGGCGCCCTAGACTAGATCCCACTTTTTTTTGGGATCCAAAGTGTCGAGGGAAAAATATCAAATGTATATCTTGACTTTCCAATATATGTTAAAATGAACTATGGAATGTATAATTTAGGAAAGTAGGTGCATAATTAGGTCCAAGCACTTAAGAGGGAGCAAAAACTAGTGTGAAATTATGATATTGCTATCAGGATTCAACCGTGTAGTTTCGAGTCAAACTCATTGACCAATGTTTCATGAGTAGTGGTTCAACAAGAACCCATCTCTCATGATATCGAATGGTCCACTTAGCACTCATTGCATCTAGGTGATGCTCACAGAGGTGAAGCACTGGTCCGTCCCGGGAGGTCACCCATCCCAGTACTGCTCCAGCTCAAGCGCGCTTAACCAGGGAGTTTTCTCCAAGGTTAAGCTCGCTTGAGTTGTTACCCCATTTGCAAAACCTTCAGCAAGTGTTGTGCCTTATGAACCATTCATAATAGAGCCCCTTTAGCTCATCAATTGATAAGTAGGAGGTATTTTTCCACAGCGTGTCAAATTATGATATTGTCAAGGGAGACAATCTACGACACTACAACAGATTTAATTATGCAATACTTATTATTAATATTAATAATGTCATATGGTTAGCATGAATGATCAAATACTAGTATAATTGAAACAATTAGGATCCTAAAAACATTAAGAACCTACAAGATTAAGACCAAACAAGGGCATACTCAATGGAATTCACTTGCAAAACATTCAAATTGATTAATCTAAAGAATTGAACCTAATTCAAAGCTATTTAAACCAATTGAAAGTGCAAACCCTCAATCTCATTCTAGATTGATGCATAATTGTGATGTAGATTGCTCAATTGAGTGCATAATCCATTTTTCAAAAGTTTGGTTGAAGAGGGATGATTCACAAAATGCTCTAAAATGCTCAAGATTGGCTCAAGAATTCTAGAGAGTAAGGATGCTATGAATATTGTGAATTAATTGATGTTTGAAAAGGCTTGGTATTGATAGATATTAGGAATTCTGATCAATGGTTAGGATTGAAAATGCTAATCAATGGATGAGGGAAGATCAAAGTGGTGAGTGTGGATCAAGGATTAAATCAATGGTTCATAATCCATGAAGGTGTGTATCAAAGATTAATTAAGGGTTCATAATCCATGAGATGCTCAACAATATCCCTTATTTTCATGGAAATATGTTGGAGATATTTTGAATTGGAGGGAAGAATTTGAAATTGAAAAAAGAATATTCTTTGTGCAAGTTGGAGGATTGGTTAATTAAACAATTATGAAAATATTTTAATTGTGCAAGTTGAAAGAATTAAGATCTTTAATTAAATAATTAGGAATTATTTAATCAAGAAGGATTATTAGCATAAAAATGATTAATTAACCAAATAACCTTACTTATTTGATTAATAGGTAAACAAAGTGAATTTAACTAAATAGAGGAATTAAGGTGATTATGAGAGAAAATGATGTTAGTAAGTGAAATCAAGATGCCTGATATAGTTAGAACATTTTCACGTGTCTAAAAATAGTATGTTTATTTTTATATTATAAATGGTTACATTCATGAAATTTTTACAATCCATATTAATTTGTAGCTATATTTCTCTCTATTTCACAATCTAATTTTTTGTTATCAATGTTTAATATCAAATAATATGAATGTTTAATATCAAACAATATGATCTATCATTGGATTATGAAAGCAAGAGAAGAGAATGATGGATCATGACATTAAATCCAAAACGTTGGTAAAAAACATTCTCCATGATCAAATCCAAAAAATATAAATGATTGTTAAATTTTAAATTAAAGATATTTTGTTAACATACTCACATTATTACACTCCACATTTTTCTATGACTATTACACCTGTAATATAATAAATAAATAATATAAATAAAATAAAACACTTTTTAAATACATATAATAAGTCAATTAATATCTCTAGCCATTTTTTAGATAAATATATTTAAAATATAAATAATTTCAAACGACTCTACCATTAAAGAGATTATTCGAAATTATCGCTTATACTTAATTAAAAAATTATATGGGACAACCTGTGCGAAACAAGCGTATGGAACTTAATCTTTAACCTAGGTGGACATAATTTTTTTTATTTTTCATTCCCACGTACCGATATATCAGGTCTTACACCGATACGTGCAACTCAAGCCAAAGATAAGTGACAAAATTAAATACTCTATGTCCTTAGGCTGTCTGTAAACTCATTTCGAATCTCTCACATCGATCGTTTGCAGTAAGATGGGAACGCAAACGCTAATTTGCAGGCCAATTCCCTGCTTTTCACCTTCTTTTTCTTCTCATTCTGCGAAATTTTACAAATGCCCAAACACCCATTTGATCCATTTCTTCTGTACTAAGGATTCCAGAGCTTCCAAAGCACTGATTTCTTCAGTCTCTTGCTCGTATTCAAACATTAACAGCACAAATATAGAGCGGTCTGCCAGTGGAAAATTAACGCACTGCTTAAGGCTTTCACAGGGCTGCTCTTTATGGGGCGAAAGCGCTTTCGTAAGCGGCAGTTATGGAGAACACAAGGAAAAGCCTCGTGCTTCTACTTTACAAGGTGTGGCCACTGTAATATTTTCCCACTGTCCCTCATGTAAATCTTTTAAAAAATAAACAATTTTTTTTTGAAAACCTGCATAGATTAACAGCATTTATTACGAGTTTCACAGTCATGGTCTGTAAAAATATAAAATTTGTATTATAGAGCTACTCTGTGAGTAGCGTTGCTGTATAGTCTGATATGACAATTTGTTATTTTCAAGGGTAAAATATTTTTCTGGCTGGATGCCACACAAAATTACTAACCTATGCTGAAGTTTTATATTGAAAAAAAAAACGGAAATGGATAATTAAGTGTTTTATTAGGGGTCTTAAAAAAAAAAATAGAAATATAATACATATTGGAGATTTTAATAGATGGTTTGAATAAGACTGTGTAAAAAGAAATGAACGCGAAGATAATTCATTACATCAAGAGGAAAATGGCTGAAGCTTTGTTTCTAATGACA
This sequence comes from Sequoia sempervirens, assembly GCA_007258455.2. Taxonomy (NCBI): domain Eukaryota; kingdom Viridiplantae; phylum Streptophyta; class Pinopsida; order Cupressales; family Cupressaceae; genus Sequoia; species Sequoia sempervirens. Next base: position 4,989 of record VDFB02365979.1, read on the forward strand.
GAATCACAACTACTTGTGGTCCATTTTATCTTGGTGCATGAGAGCCCCATTATCTGGTCAATGGGTCTTTTCCACTTAATTATATATATGCACCACATATGCCAATAGTACATGGGTTTAAAATAGCAGAGTTTGGACTTCAAACTTCAGCAGTATAAGGTTGGCTTAAACAAAACTACTAACAGGGATCAAAAAAGAAATAACAGTATTACCAAGTTCCATACAAAAACCTTATACTTACACTATACCAATCACTATGACCTTAATAATAAATCGAGGAAATAGTAAAACAGTAATCAAACGTAGCTTTATTGAGTGACTATGGGGGCTTCTACCAAGGTTGGCAAGGTTGGCAGAAGATTCCAGAACTATGTCAATTCCTCAAGCTAGAACGTGCTGATTTTTGTGTGGAAATTGATACTTATGTATCAGAAAGTGCTGCTTCTCATCGTAAGCTTTTGGTAATAAAACAGAAATTGGTTCTGTGTTGCCCTAACATTCCATTTATGCACAAACTTTATGCTTCCAACACTATGCATTCAATGACTAGCCTTCGTAGTGATAGTTTGTGCATTGTATTGACTCATTGACCATAAGTATCTTGAGAACCACGTTAGATAAGAATATCCAGCATATTGCTATTGTCTTCATCATCCGTAGTATCTAGATCATGGCCTGCATGAATGGATTCAAGGATCTATTTTCAAATAACTTGTCCCCATTCTGTTCGTAAGCCCCCAGCAGAGCTCTTCCTCATGTACTGCTGCTCTATGTTTAGTCTGAAGCAGGAGTCACCACGGGACATAAAATCTTAATCAATCAGCCCGATAGACTTCCTATCCCACACCTTGAATTAATGTTTTATATTAGCATTGAAGATGATGAAATCTCTTGGGGCACTCTGATCTTCAAGGAAGGGAAAAGGATATGGCATATCTCAAGTTGCGACAGCATAAAATTGCTACAAGGTGGGGAAGGGCGTTTGTATCTCAAGTTGTTACAATATAATGACTGAGGCCATTGCATGGATTTTATGTTTGAATGATATTATATCTAGATTTATTCAAACTTCAAAAGGAATTTCAACTCACAGGGATCTAAAAAGAAATAACAAGGTTGTCAAGTTACATACAAAAGCCTCATACTCATATATTATACCAATCACTATACAGCTGAAAAGAACAGCATAAAGTTGACCTTAAAAATAAACTGAGAAAGTAATAAAACAGTAATCAAACATAGTCTTATTTAGAGACAATTGGGATGTCTACCAAAATTGGCAAAGTTGACAGGAGCTTTCAGAATTGTTCCTAGTGCCTTAGCCAGAGTATGCTGATTCTCCTCTACAGATTGAAGCTTATGTATTAGAAAATGAAGCTTCTCATCCCAAGCTTCTATAATAGAACATAAATCATTCTAAAGTTGTCCAAAGATTCCATTTATGCCTGAAACTTTCTGCCTAAAACACTGCACATCTGTTGTTAGTTTTCATAGCCATAGTTTGTATTGACCACAAGTATCTTGAGAACCACTTGAGGTAACTTTTTCTAGCACGTTGCTAATGTCTTCATGAGCCATAGCATCCAGATCTGACCTGCATAAATGGAGGCAAGAATCCATTTTAAAATAACTAGTTTCCTACTCCTCTATAAGGCACCAGTGAAACTCTTCCTTAAAGATGACTGCTGTAGTTTAGTTATTGAAGCAGGAGTAACCACATGACCTAAAATATAAATAATCAGTCGTAGAGACTGTTTATCATTCACCTTGAACTAACATTTTATATCATCATCAAAGATAGTTAAATACCATTCTTCTTCTTCAGGCACTTTTAGTTTTGATCAAGGGAATAGGGTCATGGTTACAACCTATGGTCCCAGGTGGGAAAGGGCATGCAGATCTCAAGTTGCTACAACCTAATGTCTGAAACTATTGCATGGATTATATATTTGAATAATATTTTTAAATTTTTCAAACCCTAAAGGGTTTTCAATCTCCGAGCAATTATATCCATGTAGAGACTTTGTAGATGGATGGTGATTTCACGCCCTATATCATTTGAGCAAACTGATTATAGATATCCTCTCATTGCTTCAACAGGGATTTTTTTTCAACACCTTCAAACCTGGAAGATGATCTTTTTGCTCAGAACTCTTAGAATGTGTCTTTGGGTCGCTGGTATAAATTGAGTTATTTCAATGTTTTAGAAGAGTCTTAAATTGGGACAATTGGTTAACTTGGTTTAATTGCACTTCTTGTTATCAGACCACCTCGTTACGGGATATTTATTAAAAGATCTTTGCTCCAATACCAAAATGGTCAGTGCTTGCAGTTGAACACTAGGAGCAATGCTGTCATGGGAAAACCCAAAATTAAACAAAACTTTCTACATGTGCAGGTGTGTTTATCCAACAATCGTATCATGAGACAACTAGAAAAATTGTGCTTAATTGCATTCCATTAATGTAAACGATCTGTACAACCTTAATGTTACAGCTTGGAAGATAGAGATTAGTTGGACACAGAAGATCTCCTATTGATGCAAATTGGTTGTGAACCTCAATTTGATCCACAATTTAGAGGCAGAAAATGATGTGTTTGTACTTTTGGGAAGATTGCAACCGGTTTTTATTTATTCTTTCCTAACTATCAGCTTAACTATGCAATGCAACTTGTTCATACAGTTGAAGTGCTAGACAACTAGTTACTACACAAATTAGTGCCACTTTTGAGCAATATCAGTTTTACGAGCATTGATGTTGACAGTGCATTTAAAAGGTGCTGAAATTGATCCTTAACATGTCAGTTGACCTGACAAATCATAATGTTTAGCTGTTTTACTGCTATTTAAAATTTTAACCTGAATTATTAACAAGTATCACATCAATGATCTTAAAAGTTAAAAGGGCTTGATTAAACAGTAATATGTCTTCAAAATGATGTAAGGTTAGAACTCATAATAAAGGAAAGGAAAAGGAAATCCTTTGAGAAGTGATTGAGCATAAAGGGCAGTAGATAAAAGAAATATAAAATGATCTAGTGCATATTAATAAAAAAGCAAGGCTAAGTGAACAAATTTGAAAAAAGTGTTTAATCTAAGAACATCGACATCTCACATTGATTCACATACATACTAGCAGTTTGTTGATGATACATCTGTTGGCCACAATTATTCAAAGATAAATTTGCCACTCAGAGAAAAATTTGACACTATATCAGGAAGACTCTGGCCAACAAATAAATTTTGACAAAATTTAAAAGTTTTTTGAATTTTCAAATGTCATGTAAGATCAAAGACATTTATAGAGTAAGGGCTTGAAGGTTTTAATAGAGAGGAGTGGGGTGTATGTAATAAGCTTGAAAAGAAGTGAGTTGTAGTATCACTTATCATGCAGAAAATAATGCAGCATTGAATCATCCCTCCCAAATCTATTATTCCATTCTATATCATTTTCATTAGTGTATCTTGAATAATTTTCACATCGATGATTTGGTTTAACGTGTGCCTCCTAGGTCTGAACATGGTATCAGAATAATATTATTCTTGTGCCTGTGGAGAATTAATATGGAATTAAAGTCTTCTGAAGAAGAAATATGGAAGCCCACTGCAGAAGTATTTGAAGTTTGCACAAGAGTATGATGCTCACCAGTTTACATTTTTTATTTTTGAAATGTTTTTTTTTGATGAAATAGTGAAGGTTCTGTTGGGGCCTCCCTAAATTTTTTTACAAAACCAACCCAAAATAATCAAATGCTTACCAATTCTCACACAAGTTATAGAGGCACAAAGAAAAACTTTAACGGACATGGCTAGAATGCTTGAACAACAAAAAAAGAAAAGAAAAAAGAAAGTTACCAATCTAAAAGGATACAAAAATTGAGAGACTAAACACCCTGCAATAGGAAATCAAAACACTCAATTAAACAGCCGAATAGGGACCAAAACCAAGCATAATCAGGATATAAAATTAAATAAAATCAGGAAACCTATGTTACTGGCTCTTCATGGAAATCCCCTTGGATCTGGGTACGATTCACTGTTGGTTTGATCTAAGTGCAGTGCAGTAAGGGATATTACTAGGGGCCTACATTTTCCTTGTGGGTTCATCTTGGATGAACCTGGGTGAACCCACGTCAAACCTCATCAAATTTTTTGAGACACAATGAATCGGAGAAGCACAATGAATCAGATTTTAGTTTGGCGTTTTTAAAAATATCTTTTTTTACTGTTCCCTGTAGTGAACCCTGGCAACTGTAAAAGGTATGAGAGATAAAAGATCAGTTGGAGTGGGTTACTTTAGGGTGGATGGGCAACAAGTAAGCAATAAGTCGACACAACCACTTCGAGAAAGGCATGAAGTAGAAATTTGAGGGTAAAAGATTATGAGATCTCCCATAAGCTTCATTGTCATATGAATTTATTTTTGAGTACTTCAATTGAAATACAATATGGTGAGGGAACTGGTAATATAATGTTGAAAATACGGTTAATGTTAATACTAAATAGTAATTAAATGATATAGGTATGTTAATGTTATGTTTCTTATATGAATAGGGAATGATAAGATTTTCCACAATTGCAAAAATGATATGAATAGGTCATGTGAATTCATTTTTACAATTAATAATATATTAATATTTATTCAATTGTTAATGTTAATTTTATTATTATATTATATATTAACTTTGTTAATATTGTGCAAGGCTTATAAATATTTTGTACATTAAAAATACTAAGAAATATGTATATTGCTTATATATATATATATTTGATTTTTTATATTTTTTTGTATGGACAAACCCGAAATGAACACAACCCTCGAATTTTTTTTGACTGAACTGGGAATTGAACCCCTAAACCTAAACTCAAACCGGTACTAGGATCTGTAACTTAGCAAGAAACAACAATTGATCTCTTGCCCCTTTGAGCTAAGAGCTTCTCCATTGTTCATTGGGAGCTTGAGTTGATAGCTTCCCATGCTTGAATGAGGATAGGTTGGGGCTTCAAGATTTTCTCTCTCTTACAAAATTTTCAGATGTTTTGGAGGGGGGGGGAGGGGGGTAGTGAAGGTGTCCATCTTTTGGGAAAAACCAAAGAAACTTAGAGGACGCAGGACGAAAATAAAACAGTTGCAGCAGGAACCATTCAAAAATTTTGCTAGAGGGGGAATATCTTGAAGCCGCAATCATTCCTCATTCAACCAATGAGAGTTGTCCTCACTAAATAGCACCAAATCGGCATCCTTCTTTGCCTCACAGTCCCTTTTTGCTCCTAGCCAATCAAGTGCTTCATAGAGGGGAGTAGAAGTTGCCTCCTTTTGGAAGCTCAAGAAACTCCATAGGCTGCCTAGGTAGAACCAAAGAATAATTGGACAAACCTTCCTCCCTATTTGCCATAAACTAACTATGATTCCTCCAAATAAAATTTGCAGTGGTCTAGCTTTCTTGACCCGTTGTTGAAGCTGAACCAAAGAAAAATTGGAAGCATTATGAGAACGACATTCCATAATCTTGTGTCCCAACTTATTACAATGGAAACATTTGAAAGGTAAACTTTTTGAGTTCACAAATTTAAGCAAAGACCCACACTTTGACAAAACTTGAATGGTGTCTCAAAGGTTTAGAGATATTTATTATCATACCAAGTTAAACCATATTTACTAGATTCGGACTTGGCAAGTTGATTTTTGACTTGGACTTGGACTCAACACTTAGACTTGGCAAATTGAAAAACCATAAATATAGAGATTTTATAAGGATTTAAAGTATTTACTATGCTCCCTTCAATAAATTAACCTTAAAGACATAATAAATTTATCGATTAGAAGCTACTTTGATCACATACGCAATTATACATGAATCAAATAAGTATAAAACCCAATTTGAATCAAATCAACATGGTAATAATATTGATCATGTTGTAGGATTACTTTGTTCCAATGTTTATCATGACACTGTGTGCTGTATTGGACCTTGATTGCCCACGCACCCTTTAGACTAGAATTTGGGATATCTATGGAGTCCATCATATCTCTCCATTCCTAGATGATCCTGCTATAGATTTCCTTATTCCCCTTGACGATGCAGATAAGATACTCTTTGATGATGATACTTTAGAATAGCTTAAATATATTGCAAGTCTTGTATGTTTTGATGACACAAAGACTTTACTTGCTTCCACTTTGTTGGTTCTCCAACCTGCTATTAGTTATTTCTAAGGGGTTGAGAATCCATATGATCAAAACAACTAAAATGCTGGGCCAACAAATGAGAAATATATGACTCTCATGCACTTTAGGCTTTGCAAAACCTAGGCGGGTGAACCTAATAGCAACACAAATAAATGGTTCAAAATAATGGGTTTGCCTCCTGTAAAGAATAATGGGTTTATCTTAGTATAAAAGACAAATAAATGGTTCATGCAAATACAACAAGGGTTTTAAGATAATTTCGCAGTATTAATTTCCTTGTACCTTTAATGGGAAGGCATGAACATATCAAAAATACCTAAACTAATATACAATATTCAAGTGTGATTCCTCATTTTATATTTTTTACGAATGGATGAGGATAGTGGAGAAGATCGGTGCCTATTCCTTGGGATAACAGAGTCTAAAACCTATTCCAATATGATATTTTTCCTTACAATAATATAAACCCTCTTTATTGACTTACTAAACAAGATTCTACTTTCTAATCCTTCACAAATACCACACACCCCAATTGTTGCTTGAAAAGATTGACCACCCACTTTGAAGATGAACTAATCAAACCTTTGAATCCTACAATAGATGTGCCAGGTAGAAATTTTCTACTCTCCTTGAGAATTTACTTCTTTCTAAGAATGTGCAGTATAATGTAGGAGACAATCAAATTCATAAGCATGTATTCATATCATTATCACAGAGCAAACTATAAAACATACACATTGGAACAAAATTGTAGATTTTATTATCTTTCAGGAAGAAAATTACAACCTTCAATAGAGTTTTTCTTTACAATGCTTCTCTCTCCAAAAAAATTCCAATCCTTACAAATGAAAATGATTTTACATCATATAATTTCCTTGAATTTGGCACTCAAATTTGAGAATCATTACAAATAGAGAAATAAAAAATCATGTTGATTTTTCCTCTATGATATGTCAAGTTAATATTCTCCATTCTAAATTGATTTTATAATACTAAACAATAGCCACCATTTCGAATTTGCAACTTTGCCATCTATTTTTGTCTTTGTGGGTACTTATGAAAAATATGCACAACTTTCGGAAGCCATAACTTTTGATTTGGGTACTTGATTGACCTGCTGTTTTTCTAAAACTAAAAATTTCAGGGTGCTCAATGCTCTTGAAAACCGCTACACTGTTTTCAGCAACTTTTGGGGCAAAATTCTTTTTCTTAAAGCTTCCAAATCTATTTTGAGTACTTTTTTTTAGGATTTCGGGATTTTGAAACTTTAATATCTCACTATCTACAAATGATCTTTGGCTGATTTTTTCATCATAGGATGACTTTGCGATTCCAGAGTGCTAGGTAATTTTTAGGTCCATATGTGCTCATTTGACAACACTTTCTAAAAATATGTGCTGATTTTTAGATCCATATGTGCTCATTTTTAGGTCCATAATCTTTGGCTGATTTTTAGGTCCATATGTGCTCATTTGACAACACTTTCTAAAAATAGCAGGTTACTATTTTTAGACAAACAACATTTGACCTTACTAGATTATCTCAGAGGATTTTTATGCAAACATGACACTTTACAGGCTTGGGAATATCGATATTGGCTAACTTTGACACACAGATGAACTTTTTGCTATTGACACCAAAGGGGAAACACATTAGGATGACACTTTCATAGATTGGGTTGCCAATTTAACCATGGCATAAAATAGAAAAATGGACATAGGCTCCAGCACATTCCTATCGAGATCACATCTTCTTTTGTTGTTCTTGATAAGACCAGTATTGCTACATCCATGGCTCCTATTGATTCAGTGCAACGGGATATCATAGTCTTCTAGATCCACTTCATTGGGATTCCTATCTATCAGGCATGTCATTTCTGTTTGTGGAGGATATATTTTTGATACAGTGATGTCATCACAGCCTCAGTGTTTTCTGATGTAATTCAGATTATGCCCTCTCCTAGTTCTACTTCTCTGGTTGGGCATTCAGTTCTTGTTTTGGAGGATATATCTTTTTTGAACATGACCACATTAGAGTTGCATTTAGAGGTACACATTTGGATTTGGTTTCTCTATTCATCCAAATTATGGGAATGGCTTCTACAATCACTAGTGGATTTGTTTCTTTTTAAGGGGAGAAATGTTTTTTGTAGGTAGTGGATTGTTTTCCAGTCTTCAGGTATTCATCATTGACATAGGAGCTACCTCTTTGTGGGGGGGATTCATAGTCTCATCTCTTCTCTCCTATTAGGAGATCTTTATTGTACATTTAAGATAGAAGCAGTGTTTAGGGGCTCATATTGAGTCCTCCTTTCTTTCATCACGTGTACATATTTTCATTTATTCTTTGTTTTGGAGAGGATTTTTTTTCCATGAGGTTTTCTCCTTTTTTCTAGTTGTGAGAGATTTGTTTATTTGTACATGGGTACCTCATCAATCCTTGTAGTTGGGAGCCATCCATGCATTTATTATTCATCATTAGTACATCTTTTCATTTCATCATACTCCCTAATTTGCACTTAAGGGGGGGTGTTAGAGTGAAACAAGTAAATCAACCAATTAATTATTGTTGGGTATCTATTCACACTAGCATGCTTAAGCTTACTTAGGTCATGTGCTTTTTTGGTTTCAAGTCATAGGATTAAAACACATATCATGATTTAATTTAATCTTCACCTAGGGTTTCATCCTTATCTTATAACAAGAATTTCATTGTATGTTGTAATTCATAGTTTTTTCATCTATTAAAATCTCAAGCATCATAGCAAATCAATTGCTTTTTCTCATGTGATAGGGTGTTTTAATTGCAGGCTAGGTTACCGGATTCGTACCCACAGGCCTCGAACCCGGTTCGGGTGCGAACCCAGTACGGGTTCGCCTGTGGGTACGCGCTGGGTACGCACAGGGTGCGTGCCCAGCCCTGTGGGTTCGCCCGGGTGCGCGCTTGTGCGTACCCAGTGAGTACCATGCCCGTGGGTACGCGGACCCGGGGGTACCAGCCACGTATCCGGGCGAACCCCTGAGAACCCACGGCCCAGCACTTAAAAAGTGGGCCCAAAAGTGAAAAAAAAACAATTTTTTAATTTCTATTTTTTCTCAAAACCCTAAAACGACCCAATATGAGGCCATTCAACACTAAAACATTTCATTTTTACCTCTCATTTTGCTCTCTCCATATTTTGTGTCCATCTTAGCATTTTGAAGGGAGGTGATTGCATTTGAAGGAGATCGATTGTGGAGTGGCAAATAGCTTCTACAAAGGAGATTTAAGTGTTCAAGGTATGCATTTAAACCCTATTCTTCAATCTTTTGATGAATTTTTTTAAGTTTCTTAGTTTTTGATGAATTTTTTCAAGTTTGTGAATAAGTTTTTCAAATATATATTTTTTTTTTCATTTTTTTTAGAGATTGCAACAATGGCCAGTAGTCAAAGTTCAGTGGGTGGGGATGGAAGCCAAAAGTTCAAAATTGATAAAGGATCTCCTTTATGGAGACATACCACACGAATTTCACAAATTCCTGGAGGTGGGGGGTTTGTTTGGAAGTGTAATTTTTGCAATGTACAATATAATAGCTCCTACTACCGAGTGAAACTTCATTTTATGGGCCCTGGTGGTAAAGGGATTAATATGTGTGTGGGCCCAGATAAGAAGGGGTTTTCTGTGTACAAATAGCAGCATTTATAAAAGAACAAGAAGATGCTGACAATTCCATTGCAAGAGGAAAACAAACTAGTTATAGTTCCGGAAAGAAAAAAAAACATTACCCACTCATCAGGAGTTAGGCCCTCTAGATATCCTTGTCTATACCCTCTATGGGAAGAAGAAGATGAGAAACCAACCACCACCCACCCGCAAGAGAGGTCCATTAGAGAAGGCATTTAAAATGGAGGCAAGAGATATTGCTGAAGAAAAAATTGCACGTTGCCTCTATGCCAATGGTCTTCCATTCAACTTGGTGAGATCACCATATTGGAAGGACATGGTGTCAGCAATAAATAGTGCACCTCTTGATTTCACAAGTCCTGGGTATGAAAAGGTGCGTACCACCTTATTGCAAAAAGAGAAGAAATATGTAGAGGCCCAACTAAAACCAATTAGAGATTCTTGGGTTGAAACAGGTGTATCTATTGTTTCCGATGGATGGAAAGATTGCAAAAACCGTCCATTGATTAATGTTATTGCAGTGTCCCCCAAGGGGGCAATGTTTTTGAGGGCGGTTGACTATGAAGGGGAAGTGAAAGATGCAGTGTTCATTTCCAGGATTCTCATTGACTCCATAGAGATGGTGGGTAGTGAAAATGTTGTCCAAGTGGTTACGGACAATGCAAAAGTTTGCAGGGCTGCAGGTGCTTTGGTAGAGGCCAGATATGAGCACATCTTTTGGACACCGTGCACTGTACACTCCCTCAATTTGGTGATGCAAGCAATTGGCACCCAAATAGAGTGGGTGAAAGAAATATACCAGGAGTCTGAGGAGATCCATGTTTGTGACAAACCACCATATGTCACAAGCAATTTTCAGAACTTTTTCAACATTGGAATTGTTGAAGGTAAATTTTAAAATTTAATTTATTTAGTTTCATTTATCATTTATGTCATGTTTTACATAATTGAATAAAATAATTTTTTGCATTATTTACATATTTTAAATGTGTTATTAACTTACTATTAACATGTTTTTAGGTTGCCGAGACCCGGTTTGCATCTCACACAATTGTTCTGAGACGACTTGTGAAGGTGAAAGATGTATTGAGTCAAATGGTTATTAGCAACCAATGGAGTATATGGAAGCAATCCAATTCAGAGAGGGCCCAAAAAGTCAAGGCATTGATCTTGAATGACGATTGGTGGGATCGTGTGAATTATGTATTGGAATTCACCGAACCTATCATGTCTATGCTTCGGTTTGCTGATACAGATGAACCATGCTTGGGGGATGTCTATGATAGCATGGACACAATGTTGGAAAAAATAAAAATAGAAATACAAAAAAAAGAGAATGATCCTGAAGACACCTTGTACAAAAGGGTGGAAGCAATTGTTCTTCATCGTTGGAACAAGATGACAACTCCATTGCACCTCCTTGCATATGCCCTATCTCCGAGGTACTATACCACTGAAATACTTTCTATCCCAAGGAGAAAACCGCCATATAGAGATGGTGAAGTTGCTAATGGGTATAAGACGGCATTTAGTAGAATGTTCAGTGATTCAGAAGTGCATGCAAGTGTCATGAGAGAATTTGGAATGTTTGTCACAGGAAAATCAAAAAATCATAATGCTTCTGTTGCTAGAGACCAATACAAAATGGATGGTCTTACATGGTGGTACCTCCATGGTCAAGATTATATGTACCTCCAACCTCTTGCAATCAAGATCCTCTCACAAGTAAGTTTTTTTTTTTTGCCACTTGTATTGTAAAATTTAACACTTAACATTCTTGAATTTATCTTGCATTTTTTTATTTTATTTTTAATTTTGTTGGTTTTCTCTCTAGGTTGCAAGCTCTTCTGCCGCTGAACGGAATTGGAGTACATACTCCTTTATCCACTCAGTGAAGCGTAACCGGTTGGCTGCAAAAAGAGCTGAAGACTTAGTGTACATTCATTCCAATTTGCGTCTTCTGTCACGTAAGGATCCTCAATACAGGCAGGGGGCAGCGAGGCTTTGGGATGTAGCACCCGAGTCTACTGACTTGGATGCAACCATTCAGGATCTTGCTAGAGCCACTATGGATGATGTGGGTGATATTGATGACATATCACATGGTGTTGGATCCGCTTTGGGTTCAAATGATGATGATTTTGAAGTTGAAACCACTCAAAATCCAAGTCATGATGATTCTGACAATCCTTTTGATGATTGATGAGCACTTGAACAATGAACATTGAATCATGTTTCAATGTTTCATGAACTACATTTTGTAATTCAGTAATTTTATTTGAATATTTTTCAACTATCAATTGGCATTTAATATTTATCTTTGGCATTTGGCATTGATCAATGATCAAGTATCATACTATGAAATGATTTAGTTTTACAATTCTCTATATTTCTCTTATTTTTTTGTATATATAATACATATATATAGATTTATAATATATTAAATTATTAATATATATATATATATATATACACACGTATCCATACGTACCCAAACCCCTAAAAAAATTTTGCCCGTACCCACGTACCGGGTTCTCGTACCCGAACCCGTCCCCGAACCCGAACCGGTAACTTAGATTGCAGGTGATCCTTGGGGTGCTATGGGGGTTCAATCATCAACTCCAGTAGTTTTGAATTTCTCACACTTAATTAAACACATATATGCCTCAAAATATGATGCAACCAAGATTAGGGGGTTCTATCAAACTATCCAACCTTGCAGCCAATACAACAATCCACATCAGAAATTTCTCAAGAACTAACAAAGTTCAATCAGTATCAGTTATCACCCTTTCTACAAGCTTCCCAAAAAGATTTTCCCCCAAAAGGATCCCCTTCTGGCATGCATCAATCTCCATCTTATCCTCAAGCAGTTAGGAAATTGAATCGGATTTGATCCTAGCCAATTCTGCCATTTGAAATCGTTATAAGGATGAAAGTGATGTAGCAGGCAAAAGTTCCACAAGAGTATAAGTGAGCAAAAACCCCACAGATGCAGTAGCAAGCAACTGATCTGCAAATGGCTAGATCTAACAGAAGATTTTGCTTCAAGTTCAGTCAGCGACAAAACTCTGCAACCATACCAAGTGACGTCATCATCAAGACTATTCATCTGAACCGGTCGATTGAACCTTTAAACTTTTAGATCACATGAGTTCTTTTGCCAATCCTGATGGCCATGGGAAACCCACATATTTCAGTTGGAAGTGAAATTGTTGCAAGGTAGATGGGAAGGAAGTTCCCACAAGAGCAGATGGGAAATAAATTTTCACAAGGTCAAATGACCTCGAAGTTCCCGCAGAGCGGAGAATCGATTTGGTGCTGAATGTGCAGGGAAAGCATTGAAACCTGCTAAAAGTATTGGGTCAGAGCAAAATAATTGAGTTCACTTGACAAAGATATTTCCGCAAATGTGAACAAACCCAACGGTACTAGTTGTGTGGGCAAACATATCGGAACCGATCAAATATATTGGAACCTTTTGAAAACGATCGGTTCAACACCAAAACTCTGCAAAGTCAATAGTAGTCCAACCATTCGTATAGGGCAGGTTCAGCAACAACCTTGAAGTCCGCAAACTAATAACATACTTGATCTTGCAAAGCCATAACTTAGCAAGTTTTCGTTCAATTCTCACCAAATTGGATCTGCAGATACCCATCAAGCCCTTCTACAAGGTGTTGTGCTTAATTTGATCCAAATTGCCTCTAAAATTCTCTAGAAGAAAGCCAAAACTAACACTACCAAAAACAAAACAACATAATAGAAAGGAAATATTTTTGGTTGATGTAGGATTGCTTGTGGATCCGGATGCTCCTGCATCAGATAGGTAAACTGTGTTGTCAACAATCACCTTCTTTTGCAGATGTATATAAATGGCCATATGCTGCTATATCCTTGTTCTAAATTGGAGCCACTTTTCATTTTTTCCATTGTAGGTACAATTATCTTAGTGCTCTGATGCTAGAATTAGAAGGGCATGCTTGCATAAATAAAGCTCATGACATAAACCAGCAACATAAGTCAGCATAATGATAATCATGGTTATTAGGAAAATGAGACTAGTACTATTGTGGGATACGAGGATGGGTACTAGTGCACCATTTTCAAAAAAAGTTGAAAATACAATAAAATAACAGTCATACAATGGATATGGAACTTTAAAGAACGTATAATACACAAATGCTTAAAAGTTAAAAAAAAGTTAAAACATTTTAAATTATTGAAATAGATGTCAATGAAAGCAAAGATTCATTGTATCAATATTTGAAAGTTATCATCATGATATAAAAATTTATTTTAAACCACAGTACATATAAAATACTAGTCATACGATGGGTATGCTACTTTAAAGAACATAAAATGCTAAAATGCTTAAAAATTAAAAAAGATTAACATTTTAAATTATTGAAATAGATATCATTGAAAGTAAAGATTCATTGTATGGATATTTGAAAGTCATCATCATGATATAAAATTACTTTAAAACCATAATCTCTTGGAGATGGCAGATAGAAACTGGGGGGGCAGGGAGTGGGGGGGTTGTTATATTTAAAACATGGTATAGGGGTCCATGGATATGACTACATTTTCAAGCAATTGATTAAACTTCAATGTATGTATACATCTTAAGCCACACTATTGTTTCTCTTTGTACGATTACCTCTTTGGGATTTGATAAAAAAAGAGTTTTGCTACAAAAAACTTGTAAATATTAAACCAAAAAATAGAAATTACAAGTCTATTAGCATATTTCTTTAGGTCTTTTAGCTTTTTCCAATCACATAACAGCACTTTAGGAAAATATAGTGTAATTTGTAGGATATATTTGAGAAACCTCTATAAGAAGTTTCCACTTTTCAAGGGATGCTTCTAGGAGGACGTTGAGAAACTTCATATGAAGTCTCCTAATGTTTGGAGACATCCCCATATGGGTCTCCAAGACAAGGACATGCTTTTGGTATAGAAGATGAGTACCAAGGGTTAGGTTATGGGTCTCTTGGGAAGGATGATGATAATACATTAATTCTATGAATTTACACTACAATAAGCTATAAAAAAATAGAGTGTAAGTGACTTTGGACCTTAAAATTCAGTCATGACTGTATCCTATCCTTGGGAATTCTCATTCCCTATATGCACAATATCCATCATTGAATGATTATTATATCCAACATGTTTAACAAGATACTGATAAATGTTAGCATGATTTATTTTATGCCCAAAATGATGTAGTTCTTATTTCAAAGTTTTATCAATATACTTTCAAATGTTAGCATGATCTATTTACTCGTATGTTAGGAATGATGCAACTCTCTTTATATGGTGTACAGTTTACAATTGACTAATGGTGAAATTACATTAGCAATCATCCCTAAGCTAAAATTTACATGGATTCCTAGGAAACTTAATGGTTGTATTGGTATATGATTTGGTATTCTAACTTTTTTGATATGTATTGTATTCACAGTGAGATCAGTTATGACTCCTGCAGAAGTCGAGACAAGCTTTGATCAGATGATTGCTCAGATGAAGCGCAAATACTATATGTTAGGTGGCAAAGGAGGAGTGGGAAAAACAAGCTGTGCAGCATCCCTTGCTGTTAAATTTGCAAATAGTGGGCATCCTACGCTTGTTGTGTCCACGGATCCTGCACATTCTCTAAGTGACTCATTTGCCCAGGTAGGAATTTTAGTTTTATACAAGTGTTTATAGTTGATTTGGAATATAAGTCATTTCTTGTCATTGATATTATTATTTGAAATACATGAGATGTGAAACAAAAAGTAAAATTAATGGTTTGCAAGAATTCTCTCACGTCAAGGGGTTGATACATGTGTGTTAAGAAGCATCTGAGTTTATTACCATTAATATATAAATGGCATGTTTAGTGTCAAGATAAAGTATTCATGCATGATAGGAATATATGAATTTGTTTTCTGCAAAAGAGACAGAGAACCATTGACAATATGAATGATTTGTAGGATTTAAGTGGAGGAGAGCTGGTTCCTGTTGAAGGGCCTGATTCACCTTTGTTTGCATTGGAGGTTGGCACTACAATCCCTATAAAAGCCTTGATTTCATTTGAATCTTGTCAAAAAGTTTAGGTGGCTAAGATCTGGGTCCATATGTAATCAAGCCAAGTTTTTTCTCAAAATATATAACTATAGACATTAAGATGAATTAGGATGAGAGAACAAAATGGATAAGCAATGGAGAAAAGTTAGCTTAACGGAAGATAATTCTTGAGCAAAGGATATTGTGAGAAATTCAAAGAAATCACCAATATTGCAATAAAAAACACATCTTGCTTTTTGTAAGTGACAAATATGAGACCATATTTCATATGCATTAAACTGTCAGTACCTAGGTGAGAGTCCAGGCATATATGTAGCAATAACTTTCTTTCACAGATAAATCCGGAGCAAGCTAGAGCAGAATTTCGTGCAGCATCTCAGAATAATGGTGGCAGTGGTGTCAAGGATTTCATGGACAGCATGGGCCTTGGAAGCTTGGCAGAACAGGTAAATGGGTTTTCTTGTGTTTGTTAAAATGTCATCCTTTTTGGAACTATCGGAAATAATTATTTGATGTTTTAACATAATTTCACTATTACTTAATATTTACTGTTATTGTTTAGAATGCATTTACAAACCTCAGACGTCATATTCACGGAGAGGATAGGTTTATTTTACTAGTAATGCTTGTTTTTATTAATCTAGGTCTGTTACAAGCTGCACCATCGAAATTGGTGGTATTATCTCTCTTTTTGCTATTCAAGTGGTATAGTTAAGGACACAAAAATCAATTCATTTCTATTTATAATTAATGTCTTTTCTATAAACTTGGGAATTCCTAAGCCTAATGGGGCCAGCCTGAACAATTAGAGGAGAAAGCAGGGTACTCATCTAGAACCTTTCTTAACACCACATAGTGATGAACCTCCGGAGAAAAAATAATAATGTGAGCTTCTCAAGGAATTTTTGCCTTGATGAGTAGGATTAATTTGGATCCTTAAGGAACTATAGTAGTTGAGCAGTCATAGAGTAAAGAATTATTGGTTTCTGTAATGAACCCTCCTGTCCTTGCTATCGTCTTTCAAATGCAAATGATGTGTTTCTTGGGTGATTTTGAAAGATATATATAATATATATATTTTTTGTATTTTTTTAAAAATATAGATGCCAGGCAACAATAGAGAAAATATAAATGCATATAAAGATATAAACTAAATGAGCAATTGTTAACTGCAGGAAACCAACTTCAATTCCAGCTTATTAAATTGACTTTAGAAGCATTCCAACCTGGGATAAATACATTAAATATGAACCTGTAGTTTATGGCAGCAAACCCTAAGCCTGGAAAATGATCGATTTGCCTCTTAGACTGATTTCTCCAACCCAGAATTCGCAGCAAATGAATCTATTGTCCTGAACGCCCAAAGCTGGGTTTGAAACAGCTCAAATCCATAGGCAATTGCCTTTGAAATCCACTCGCCTCCCTTATGAGCTTGTACGGTTGGCAGCAGTGATGAATTAAATCTGAAAATCAGATGAAATCCGCCCAGATTTGTAGTTACAGACCCATCATTAACAGCAGATGATAGACTTTGATATTCTTCAATGAAAACTTTCAAATCCTTCCAAAATCTTCACTATTATGCACAATCTTGACCTCAGGATGAAGCCAACAGATAAGCAAACCTTCAGTAGATCTTCCACAACCTCAAGAATGCAAAATCAAAGAGAGATTTCGTTCTCAATGATCAACTTCGTGCTGAAACCCTAGCACTCTTCTTCTCACAGCCAACTCCTTCAAAAAGGCATAAGTGTCATATGATTGAATGAATTGAGTAATTCCTTATGATGGCTTATATAGCCTCCTTGAAGAGATTGACCCCCAAAAAGCATTTTTAAATTAATTTTAATATAATATCAATTGTGCACTTTAACTTTAAATGTCTCCTCAAAGTGGGCGCCCAATTAATTAATCATTAATGAGTCTTTTTATGTCTCATGGCCCCATTAGACATAAAGTGCAATTATAATTTTATAATATGATTTTATAATATTAATTATTATTAAAGCCACCTTTAATAATAATTAAATGATATAACTTGCTCAATACACCTTATTTCACCATGCCAACTGAATTCTGGGATCGACACTACATCCATGATACGTCCAAGTGCCTTACTATAGATAGTAACACTGGACTCCCATGACCTGATGACTTACTATAAATAGTAAGTGTGTGAAACTAAGTCCTGAATCACCAAATGAAGGCCTATCCTGAACCGAATTGAGCTCTGGAGAAGAGAACACTCAGATAACTGCCAAAGAGGACCCTCTAACCATCTGCATTAGCCTACGAGGGCCAAATGATAGGCTAACCGCTAATCTACCAAGAAGCTGGAATGAGCTAAAAAGGGGACATTACAGTTTCTGATATGGTGCAGTGAATTTATATTTTATTGTGAGTAGTGACATTGAAGTCTGGTCAGCTATCAAGGTGCCTGTTCAAATCCAACATACCGTGCGTATATATATTCTGACTTCTTTGGCAAAGTCACCTTATGCATTAGCTTCCCTGTGTCTTCCCAAATTGCTTGAGCTTCCAAAGGTTTTCCATCCACACAGTCATTTCTTTGGTGACTTTGTTGTGTTCAGATTTCACTTTTCAAATTCAACTCCCTATTTAGCATTAACAAATGTGTCATATGAAGTGGAAGGAGCTATCTTCATTTTCTTTATGTAATTAGATGGAAATTCTTTCGAAACCTTATTTTTTGGAAGCCATCAGAAATTTCAGAGCCAATTTTTTCTACTTGAGCTTTCAGGTGATTCAAGTGAACAGTGCCTCCCTGTCATCCCTTGAGAATTTAAACTCTCTCAAATGTCTTATATCTTTCTATTGTTTGACATATTTAGGGAGAAATTCCTTATATAAACTATTAGCTATATCTTGGAGTTTTGAAAAATATCCCTTTTTTCAAAATTTTCTGGCAATTTCTACTAGAATAAATTTTTAATTTTTTTCCCGGCAATTCTGATTTTTTTGTTGTTCTCTCAGTTGCAAGATTTAAATAAATAAATGCTGATTGCCTGGGATTACTTTCACAATATTCTCACACAAAATTCAATATCTCATCTACTACAAAAATCAGATGTCCAGTTCTGCAACTTAATACAATTTCATTATTTTAACAGCTGGAAGCAATTTATCTTTATACATACTATTCTCAAAAGCATTTAAATATAATTTCTGACCTAGGAAATAGTTACAGCTGATTAAATTCGTGAAACCATGCTGGAGCTGTTCAATGTGAGCTGTACACCTCCCTTTATTCCTTCCCAAACTGCCGCAATTCTTACATTTATAATTCCTTCCCATGAAGAAGGGCGGCAGAGTTAAATGTCTTATCCACATCATCTCCTTATCACTCCAGCAACAGCAAGAACATCCCATGACTCCTCTTAACTCCTCACGTCTTGTACCAAGTAGTACAACTCCTTTAAATTCCTATACAAGGCTTTTCATAAAGGTGCAATGCCTTTTAGAATCTAAATATCACCCGAAAAGATGATGGCGCTGGATTGGGCCCATCAATCTGCTCTCTCAAACTCAGAAGAGTCCCTTAAATAATTCCTACACCCTTTTTTGAGTAGTACAACAGCCTTTATCAGCAAGGGAAAGTGCAGTTGGGTTATTTCCTTACAGCCATAAAATATTAACAACTCTGTTTTATTCAAAAAAATAAAAAATGATCCCAGAAAAATATTAATAAATATATATATTTTTTGTATTTTTAGATCTCCTAGAACCTGTAATAACTTCTAATCCATTGTAAGCACAAATTTGACCCCTGCATGAAGCCAACCATGGGAGCAGTAAGGTTTTTGTCTTCCGATTGCTGAATAACCGTGAGCATTTTCATCCTCAAGGTAAAAGTTGAACCAAAGTTCAAAGCTCTCTAAAATAAGGTTTTCTGGAAATTGATGAAGAATATAATGGCTTTCCTTTTCCCAATAATTCCTTTTTATTGGTTTCCATCCAAACCGTAGAGGTAATCAACATTTCTTTTAATTAAATATTCCCCTTTCTCTCCAAACATAATTAATTACCTTTTTAAATAATTAAATATAAGTTGTCTTTCAATTTTCCACATTTCAACAACTTAAATATTTAACCATTTATAATTTAATTATTTTCCATACAACCACCAAAGTTACGGAAAATATTAACAAAGCCCAAATATGAATCCTAACCACTCCACCAATACCTTAAGTGCGCAAAATATTAGTCTATATGAAGATTGGCACCCTCCCATGGTGACGAACTTCTCCAAGAAGTGTGGAGTGTTCCCAAAATGTTGGATCCATACATGGAAAGTACCATTGTAGTCATTTTGGCCCCATGAACTCTTTGCCACTATCAAAATACCCTTCTGATAAAGCTGGCGCTCTCCAAAAACGTTGGAGTTTCCAAAAATGTTGGAATGGATCAAAAAAGGGACATTAAAAGTTTTTTTGAGAATATATCTGTCTAATATTTCTCATCATCTTGACAATTTTCAAATTAAATTATGTCACACATTATAACGCTTTGTGGGTCTTTGATGGTATTGCCAATAATTTTGCAAAATCCTTTGATTATCTATTAGGTACACTATTGTTCAAAAGGTTTACTAACTTCCTCAAGTTCTTGAATGTGCATTCATCTTTCCTTGGCTGAATTTGACTTGGACATAGGCAATTGCGTGGAAGGATGTATATTGGCCCTTTGAGGAGGTAGAGGGACATAGTGGTTCATATACATTGTAAATGGCTGGGTTATGTCCATTTAAGGAGACTGGAGAACTTGATGCATTATGTTTAGGTCTGCATGATATTTGTAGCATTCTTTATCAACTGAAATGCGATAATTATCTAACTGCGATTAATTGTTAACTTACTCATAATCGTTAACTATTCTAATTCCCCTTACATAGAATAGAAACTTCTAGATATTCTTAAGGTAGCTACAACTTTCTCCAAAGTAGACCATAGAAGTAATGATAATCATTAGGAAGGCCTTTACAACAAGAAATAAACATTTCGTAATGCTTTTCAGACTTGCTGATTGTAAGAGTCCAGGTGACTCTCAACCCCGAAACGCTAACTGAAAACCACTGATATTGTTTGTTTTGATCGTTTTGTATTCTTTTGTGTTTTTGAGGTTTTTGGCAAACAAACTTGAAGCTGCGATTTTACTCTAAAATTGCTTAAAAATTCTTAATAAATCTAAAGACACATAATATGCTTTGAAACTGCTCAGAAGAGATAGGCATATGACTTTATTAGGTTTCCAGAGCATTTACAATATTTAAAACGAGCATAGGAAGGAAATACAAATTTATTTCAAAGAACCTGATTGCTGTTGCAGCCACATGAAAGAATGATAGAAGATAGTACGGCTGACTCCAGGATGTGAATATCCAAGCACAAAACAAAGAGAAATCTCCAGATACCCAAGGTGCACTAGAACCCTCTGTCAGAAGCTGAAAGATGAAGGTGTTTCCTCCTGGAAAGAGAAGTACGGCCCTGCAAGGACAGATCTGTACGACCCAGCAGCTATAATGAATATGCTACGGCTTTATTGAAAATGGTGCCAGATCCCTGTGAAAAGAACTTTGAAAGGTTCGCCCCAAATGATTGATGAATATTCTCTGCAAACCCTGCCTGAATCGATCAATAGACTCAACTGCAACTTCTGTGTGAAGTCACCAAGTAGACAATCTTCAACTGGTATTGCACAGTCTCAGTATGCCAAATTCTGAAGAAGTATCGTTCTCCAAAATCGATCGTCTGCTGAAACCCTAGGTTTTGCAAACTTCAATGCTCAGAGCAAAAAGAAGACAAATTGAATAATCAAGACATAAGAGTTCGATTTGTCTTGGCAGTCAATATATACCCTTCTTGAGAAATTCGACCTCAGCATTCTTTTTTAATAATCATTTAAATAATGATTAAATTTTCCCCTTTTGACTTAGGAGAAAAATAATAAATAAATGGCGTCCCATTAATGAATAAAATAATTATTCATTATAACAAATATTTCACTTTATTATAAAGTATTAAAAATACTTTATAATATGCCATTAATTATTAATATTTAAATATATTAATAAAGTGACTTTATAACATAAAGTCAAAATATCAAAATATTTAATAATCATTAAATACTCCGTTATTTCTCCATCTGACCAACAACTGATGAACTGGGTCGACTTTGAGCTAATTAGCTGAACTAGGTGCCCTGCCCAAAATAGCAGCTTCCGCCTGCCCGACTTTCTAAAAATAGAAAGTATCTGAAAAACCACTTTGAAAGAGTCTGCGAAGGCCCAACCTGAATCAACTGAAAGAAAGATGCTCCTGAACGCCGGGTAACTACCTCGAATGATCCTCTACACAACACTGTCAGCCTACGAGGATCAGAATGATAGGCTCACTCCTCGACAAACAATGTCAGCTAAAACGGGGACATTACAGTCCGCCCTCCCTGAAATTGCTTGTCCTCAAGCAATCTCTGCAAATACGGACGCACCGCACCACCTGGATCCCAAGGATAGTGCCGGACAATGTTCCTGCTGGCCACAACTGACTCCTGTAACTCCCACAACTGATCAACAAGAATAGAATACCATTCCCTATCATCCTCAGTGTTGTCTATCATAGGATCAAGAAACTCAGGAGGAAGCGAGTCAAACTGCAAGCAATACTTACTCCCTAAAACTGCACGAGATATACTCTCATCCAACATATCAAGCACGTGCATACCAGAACTGTGCACCTGAAATAAATCGTGTACGTGTGGATCAAACATGAAACCATATACACTCTGCACCGTGTACTCACTATAAAACTTCTCTGAAAGCTGAGTCTGAAATCCCAGTGCACAAGTAGGATCCCAAACACTATCATCACTCTTCCCACTAACGAGAGAGATAGAACGTAGGCTCCCATCTGTAATCCCTCTCAACATATTTCTTGCCTTGTACCTCAAATCTCATCTCCATTTTAGGCAAGTTGAGGGTGAACACACTAATGTCCTGAAGCCATCTCATACCCAACACTAAATCCATCCCGCCCAGGTTGACTACATAAAAGTCTGCCTGCAACTCATAATCATTCAGCATGAGGGTTGTTGAAGTCAAAGATCTAACACCTCACGGAGTCACCCGGTTTGTCACGGACGGCTATGTACACTATCTGATGATAAGGTTGCTCTTCAAATTAGGAGAGAGCTCCCTCGTTGTCTTTGGAATGCATGGAAAAGAAAAGTAATCTAAGTCCTATCTTTTTGTTCTAAATTTTGGAAGGCACAAGGTTAAATCAAGAATGTGCAGCTAAGGATTTTTGGTTTTGCTTGAGATCATTAACTACAACTAAGCTAACTTCACTTTAAATCTATCCAGTTTCCTCAAAAAAACAGAGCATGAAGAAATGGAGCAGGGATTGACTATCGGACGATAAACGAGTTTAGACTCTCTACTTGAAGGCAAGGTGGCACAACTATCATCTCAATCTAAACAAGCTTATTGGGCACAACAGATTTAAGAATTTACTAAGACGATCTTATGAAACCCTAGGTGGTATAACACTTGATCGAATCAGCAAAGCCTTCACAGAACAGCCTTTATCTTTATAATCTCACGAAACCCTAGGTGGTATAACCTTCAATTATATTGATAAAGATTCACAAAACAGATTGATCGCTGCAACTTCTCGAAACCCTAGGTGGTATAACGATCGATCACAATGGTAAATTAACACAAAACAGCCTTATCACCTTAATCTTTTGGAACCCTAGGTGGTATAACAATTGATTTCAATGATAAAGATGTTCAAACAGATATATCTAATCTATGGAAAGAATTCAGCATCACAATCTTTCGAAACCCTTTGTGGTATAACAATCAATTGCAATAGTGAAGACACATGAACAAATATGAAAAAGAGCAATATTGAGGGCAAGGTGGGCACAGCATATATTTCTCTCTCAACCAAAAGTTATTTACAAATGAGCAAAAGCTCTCTTATTTATAGACATCAAAAGGTGTAGGGAACCCTAAAATCACTTTGAGTCAACTACAGTCTTGCAATGCATGCAAATTTATTGCTAAACCCTAATAAAGTAAAATATACAGTTAACTGGAAAGCTACCATGAGTTAACCGAAAACCCTAATCTAAAATGGACAATTGTATGCGAGAGCATGCACGTCCTTATTGAAAGCGAGTTAACTGGAAGACTACCATCAGTTAACGTAAAACCCTAAAAGAAACTCCAAGTAAATAAGGCAAATCTCAGAATAGATATGCATGTGATGACAACATCAAGTTAACTTGAAAGGGTAACACCAAGTTCAACTCGTGTGTGTAATGTCTATCCTGAGAGGTGGGAATCGAAGTTTACTATGTGTGATCTCGAGTAAATCAATCCCTCAACGAGGCTGTCAACTGCATCAGCATCTGAATGTCAGCAACTTGAGCAATCTTGGCAATCTTTGCACACTCAACCTAGCATTTCACTGACTGGTAACTTTGGCGG
>VDFB02365981.1:0-23159 GCA_007258455.2 Sequoia sempervirens
TAATTTATATTATTTATTCATCTATGTTTTGCATTACATTGAATGTATTTTGTTTAAAATATAAACAATCCTTTCTATTAACGATTGGTGTTTCAGAAGCATCTTTGAACAGTCGATTCAGGGGTCTGAAATAACTTCAATTTTTCCCTACCCATTTTCAGGAATGGTTATGACATCAATGGAAATTCAAAGCACTGTGCTCCCCAATCACTTTAACTTTCTAAAAGCGAAAAGACTCATACTCTTTATGCATTTCTTTTTTTTTCATACATAAATTTAGACCAAATAATTTGTTGGATATCAATGATTTCTATGATCAGAAATGGAAAATCGCTCTGTAAGAGACACAAAATGGGTTACTCTTCTACCTAGATGCTAGCCCAGTCTTGTTAACACATTTAATTATTTATTTTGATGCACCCAACATAAAAATAATATAAAACAAGCAATAATAATTTGGAACTACTTGATGGGAATTTTAATTTCAAAGTCTTAAACTGTTCAATACTATTACCATTATTGTTAATTTTGACTTCACACATTTGCAAGGATTTCCCATCAACTTTGTTACTAAATGTCTACATAGTGAAACTTCCTGAACAACATGAGTGTTAATACTGATTCACATGGAGGAATGTGAGCTATATGCAAATTCTACCTTGTCTACAAATATTGAGATTTTTCTTATATCTCTATCATTGCAACTAACAATCAATACAAGTTTTATGAAAATGCAGAACCAATGAGGAGGAAGAACCAGTTGCAACCTACATACTTGTTAAGAGAAAGCCAATAGGAAGGACACTCTAACCACCCTACCATATGGGTCATCAAGCCATGGAGACTCTCACCAACCCCCAAGCCAAGAGGCTCAAACATGACCTGATGACATTCAGGCCCATTCTTTTTGTTTGTCTTTTTTTGTTTCAACATAGCAATTTTCTACTCATGGGTTTGACAAAAGATACATGGAGAACCTAGCACAACCCAAAAAAAACACCAGAACTTTGCATGCTCATCAATGTATAGACTACACAAGATTTTCTCATCAATTATTTTAAAACCACATAGGCTCAACACAATGGGGTATTCAACAGCTAGTACTAAGCACAAAAATTACATCCTCCTTGCACAAGGTAGTCATGAGAGTTAAAGAAATGGGTCTCTACCTCCATTAACATTTGTCTTTAATTCTTTGCTTCTTTTTTGCAACAACCCCCTATCATTTTTTTTCCTCCTTCCAAAAGGATCCTCAAACTACATTTAAACCTCTTCTTTGTGCACCCTCACCCTAGATACTTGACTTGGGGGTTCAAAAACAACCTAAGAGTATTAATTTTCACTTTTTTAATGCTTGAAACTTGGGTTAATAGGTTCCCTACGATTTTCCACTCTTACCCTCAATTTTATGACTGTCCAATGTACTTCTCACAAGACTTTTTTTGATATATGCCTCACATACATCATGACATTTAACTTGGGGTTGGCATGTGAAAATAAGCACATTAATTTATGACATGAAGTAATCTAGTTAGGGTCCTAATTGAACCTCTCGTTCCACCCATTGGCCATTTACACACATTTTCAATTGTTAGTACTCCATGAAATGAATTATTGAATTGATATATATATGTATTGACGGTTAATTTGCAAACTTGAAAATAACTAATTTTACATACCTCATTCATACTTGGTTGGCACCATTTGAATGTTCTTACCCTGACCTTGAAACCTAAAATGCACCATCCTTGTCTTTCATCATTAGTATTTCTATGATTATAACTTCTAGAAATAAATACAACATAATTATTTTAAATCAACTAACTCCATATCCTAACAATCATGTTAACATAACATTTTAACATCAAAACTAAGTCCAACTTACTTACTCATTTACCTCAAGTGAACACCATGAATAGCTCTACGCCTTTTGATTGATCTAAATCAAGAGGTTGTATCATACTCACGTCACCTTCACTACAATCATTAGTCCAAATCCCCAATTTTATGTTCACAAGAATACATAACCGTATGGACCACGATGAACAATTTTCATACAAAAAAATATTGATATCATTCATGTAGTATGGTGTTATTAACTGTCTACAATTCTATGAATAGAAAGGATACATATTTTGATTCTATTTCATTTTATGAACAAGTTGGCACAACAAAAATACCAATTTAAATCAACTATTCAACTTGCAAATAAAATCATTAATTAAATAACAAGTTGAAAACAATACATTGGGGCCAGACCTTACAGTGAAGAGAAGCATTTCCTTTTTATCCACTCTTATGGTTGTATCTTAGTGGAACTCCTAGACTATGGGACCATAGAAAGTCTTTAAACGATGAATCTTTTGAACCTTTTGAGGAAGCTAGTGCTATTATTTTTATAGAGAAAGTGAAAATCATACACTATTTCACCAAGTTTCTAGGTTTTTTGAATGGGATTTACCCACCTTGAAATCTACCATGTAATATGTCCTATAATTGAAAATATTTTATATAATGAAAATGTATATTTTCATAATCTAACACTTTCTTCCACATATGTTATCTTCTATTTTAAGCCATACTTCTTGAGGTAAACCTTTGGCTATATGTAACTACATTTGTATCCTTACTATAGTTGAGTAAATTAATTTTCTTGTTTTTGGATCAAGAGTCAAAAACCTCCATAAAGTATTTTCAATATCTCAAAAGCAATAATTCACCTAGAAAATTTTAAGGGAAATATGACAACCTTACGCATTCTAGCATGAAAAAAACATCCATGTCATTGGATTAAACCTAGGAAGCTATGGATTGACCTAAAAAACAAGCTTCTCCTAGTGGGCTAATACAAGAAGTTGGGTCCACAAAAGCTCAAAAAGTGAAAGTGTTTTTGTTGTTTTTTAGAATTTGTCACACTTGGACTGAAAACTTGAAGCACTTATGCATTGAATCTTAAAAAAGTCAATAATATAAAATTTATTATTTTGAATATAGTTTCCAAATATATAATTTATTCTAATACCCAAATGATACAAGTTAATTTTTAATAGGCATGTATAAAATGACTTTCTAAAAGTCATTATTTTTTACCATACCATGCACGTGTATGAACACCACTTTTTGACCTAAATAAAAGTAATTTTCTAATTCCTTTTGCAGAAAGATATGTAACAACTTTAAGATTGATGAGGATTTTTTTGTAATTTTTTTCTGAATATTATTTTTTTATTGAATTTTTATTGGCCCTAATTAGTACTTTTAAAAATCAACATGTACAGACAACATAATTGGACCTAAACTATTTTTATTTTTATTTTTTTCATTGTGTAGAGAATTGTTTGAAGATTGATACTATATAATTTTTTTACAAAGAAATTAACAATAAAAAGTTATCAAAAGCAAAAAAAAAGCTTGATATTTTTAGTTTATGGACCAACTTGCTTATAACTTAATTAAAAAATGGAAAATATTTTCAAATATTAAAAAAATATTTATTTGAAAACTATACATCGTGATCTATAATATGTTTTAATTTCATAGATTAATTCTAAAGAAAATTCCATCAGCTATATTGCCAAAGTTGGACATTTCTCTTGAATTTTCCTTATTTTTAGTTGCAAGTTAAAGTCTAAGGGTGATGTTGCCAAACCTTTTTTAAGCCTAAAACCCAAGAATAAAGTGTTTTGAAATTTTAACTTTTTTTAGAATGGGTATTCGCTTTAAAATAGTTGTTTCAAAATGGATACTAGTTCTATTTTAAAATGGGTGCCCATTCTATTTTCAAAACGGGTACCCGTTTTGTTTTAAAAAAAGGTACCTATTTTAAAACGGGCACCCATACTATTTTTAGAATTGGTACCTATTTTAAAACAAGTACTTGTTCTATTTTTAGAACATGTACCCGTTTAGGAACAAATTCCCAATCCAAGGCTCAGATTTCCGTTCTTAAAGGGTACCCATTTTTTTTAAAAAAGGTACCCATTCCTTTCAAAATTTATTTTGGCCAAAAACTCCCCTCTTCATGGACCCAACTTCTTGCACTTACCCTAGTGCCATTCCATTTAAAAAAAATAAAAGATCAATATTCTATACTTTTAAAAATAAGCACAAAAAATATAAATATTTAAGTAAAAATGGCAAGCGGAGTAGAGTGAAAATTTGCAGAAGGTTAGAAGGATGTGATAAACTAGTTGGGGGTTGTCGACAAGGGTGATCAAGGAAGGGTTTCGAAGGCGAAGATAGGGGGCAAGGATGGAGTATGGGAAAAGGAGGTCGAGTGTGCTATCGTGGAGGATCAAGCACGAGCACAGACATAGAAAGAGCCTTGGCGCCAAAATTCAAATTCAAATAGGAATGGTAGACGGGGTCGCAGTGAGTGGAGGTGGAATGGCTAGTTCTAGAATCCCAACAATGGGCTAAATCGAAGATTTAGAAGGGAAAACATACCATGGGGAAGGAATTGGAACGGTTCCCCTAGATCCAAGGGCAAGATGAGGGACAAAGATGAATTTTTCTGAGAAAAAAATTCAAAGGGGAAAGGCCCTAGGGGTAGGGATGGCTCTATGCAACCTAGGCGAGGGGACAAGACATCCCTAGTGATTGGTTCAAAATGGCTTTGGCCCTCAATTTCATTTTTGGAACAAAGGGGCCTAATTGTAAGGTGGTTAGAAAGAAGTCTGAATTGGGGTAGTCTCATTTGTTGGTGGCGGGGTTGTTGGGCCAATGAGATGAAATTCAAAGCACTGGTGAATGGTTTTTTTGTGGTAATCTACCCGAACAGTGACATTAGAGACCAAATTTTGAATGGAATTTGGCTAATGGAGGGCTTTGGTTTGTATATCTGCAAATGGGTAATAGGGTTCGACCCTTGGAAGCACCAGATGGA
The DNA here is from genome assembly GCA_007258455.2 of Sequoia sempervirens. Classification (NCBI taxonomy): domain Eukaryota; kingdom Viridiplantae; phylum Streptophyta; class Pinopsida; order Cupressales; family Cupressaceae; genus Sequoia; species Sequoia sempervirens. The sequence goes on from VDFB02365981.1 coordinate 4,886, forward strand.
GTGGTTGCAGGATTGGTATGGTTTATTGAATCTACCCATGGAGTTCTAGCAACTAGCCATACTGGAACAGATTGGGAACCATCTTGGGAAGTTTGTGTGTGTGGAGGAAAGAATCCATCTGGATAAGATAACCACCTATGTGAGAATATGTGTAGAAAGAAAGCCTCATTGTGTATTTTGGAGAGAAATCATATTATACACGAACTGGGGTAATTTGAACCAACCTTTGGTTTTGGAGCCTTTAATAGAAAACCTACTCTTGGATACCATATGTTAGCGATCCATGGAGAATGGGTTGGAGGTCAAAATGGATGGTCAACCAAGGAAGGACTTGGGCCAAGCAGTGCTATAGTGGATGCCTAGGAAAAGAAGGTTAACAATCAACATGTAGCACCAATAAGTTCACTAAAAGGGAAGGGAATGGAGGCTTTTGACTTCGTTGAGAAGAGTGACAAAGAGGCATGAATTGTTGTGGCTTCAATGATGGAGGCTGAGCAGCTGGGTAAGGAGGATCAAGTGCTGCGGGAGGTATTGTCGGCAAAAATATCTAAAGCCATGGAAGTGATGGTGCCCAATATTAGGGAAGATGATTTGGACTCGCTAATGGAGGTGGGGTTTGAATTGGCTAAGTTAGTGAAAGCAACAAAATATGGTGCCTTAAGTTTGGGAAATGTAGACCTAGAGGAAGAGGGGGAGGTTGAGATCCAAGATGAGGTGTCAGTTTATGGGGAGACAAATGGCTTGGATCTACCCAGTGAATAAGATCTTCCTGTAGTAGTTCCTTCCATTGCTAAGGAAACTAGGGGACTGGGAATTTTCTAGAAAGAATCTGGTAAGTTATCCCAAGACTATGGTGAGGCAAAACGAAGAGGTAGGATAAAAAATCAAGAAAAAATGAAGTGGGATGGGGAGGCTTGTGGATAGCTGAAAATCAATGAGATGCTAAATGTAGGGAAGGGTGATCCCCTTCCTAAATAGCCATGAGGATCATTACTTGGAATGTTAGGGGCTTGAACGTCCCCAACAAGCGATGCTTGATTAGGCATCAAATGAAAGGATTTCAGGCTAACATTTTCCTGCTTCAAGAAACTAAATTAAGTGTTGTAGAGAAGGAGAACTTGTGTAGAAAGTTGAGAGGTTAGAATGGCATCGGGGTGGATGTAGATGGTGCTTCAGGGGGAATTCTCACTCTCTAGCGAGTAAAACATGTGTGTGGAAGAATTGGCCTCGGATAGGCATTGGCTAGCATGCAAGGTTAGAAGTCTAGCATCTAACCTGAATTTTGTTCTTTTAAATGTTTATGGCCCTATCACTTGCATTCAAAAAAGGGAGATGTGGAGGGAATTAAGTAGGTTTTGCATGGATTTTTCCTTTGAATTCTATTTTGGTTGGAGATTTCAATGCTATTCTAAATGATTCTAATAAAAAGGTGGGGTAAGGAGGAAAATGCAATCTAAAATTGATTTTGAGGGATTTGTATAGAAAAACAACTCTCTACTCGAAATTAGCACAAGCAATGGGCAGTTCACATGGACCAATAGGTGGGTTGGATTCTATAACATTGTAGAAAAGTTGGATAGGTTTTTGTGTAAAGGGGAATTGTGTCATTTCCCTATTTCCTTGGAAGGTAGGATTCTCCCTATTGCTAGATCAAATCAATTTCTGGTTCAGTTAGACATTATTGGGGAACAGGCTCATGTCAAGTATCCTTTTAAGTTTGAAAACATGTGGTTTCAAGATCCATGCTTCCTTGATCTCATTCAGCAATGGTGGTCTAGTTGCAACACGGGAGCCTCAGAAATGTTGAATCTTGTGGAAAAATTGAAATCAATTAAACAACACCTCAAGCAATGGAACAAGGAGTGCTTCAAAAACATGTTTGAGGAAAAAAGGGAAATTGAAGAGGCTTTACATTCTCTGAATGAAGTCATCATTAGCCAAGGGATGGATTTAGATAGGTTCAATCAAGAGAAAGGGTTGATGAACAAGTTAAATGATCTATTAGTGAAGGAAGAAATATCAGTTGTTTTTGTAATATTTGAGAGGCTTCTACTTGAGAAATCTTGTATCTGTTAGAGTTCTGATTCAAGCATTTGGGGAGATCTCAAGGCAACACTATTTTTTCTGTCAGGAGATTTGATATCATCATATCTTTCATTATTAATCAACAATGGTAGGAGAAAATACGTTCATTTTTGTTGTAGTGGTGGTTGTGAGGATGATGGCTAGTGTGGCTTTTGCTGCTGAGGTTGAGGCGTCATTGCCCAACCCTTCTTTGACCACAGGTGCTGGTTTTGTGATGGGGGTGCCCTTTGTAACAACAAGTTTCGTTGGATCCCTCATTGCATTTTTGGCCCGCTTCTTGTAGTGAGCGGTAGATCTGTTGTAGGTGTGTGATATTGGATGGATTTTTGGTCTTGTCTATCTTGTCCTGATGGCTAAGGTCATCTCACTTGTGTTTTAGTTTGTAGGAAAAAAAAATTCAGATGGAGGGATTGTTGTTTTCATTGATTAGATTGTTAGGAAATAAGGGTACCTTCTTTGTGGTCTGATTGTTACAGATATATTTACATATATTACTGTGTGTTTATATACCTACTTATATATATATATAAATATTTTGGCACCATAAATCTTTGGAAGTATGGTTGTAGGGTGGTGATAAGAACATGAAATTTTTTCACAATTCCATAAAGGTGAGAAGAGAGGTCAATAACATCTCTTGTATCAAATGTCGGGATGATCAGTTGCTGGATAATCTCAAAGAGATCAAAACTATTGTGGTTGACTTCTTTTAGTCCCTTCTAATTGAATCAGTTGGGTCGTGTTTACAAGATCGACAATAATTTCTTGATTGCATTCCATCTCTAATCACAAAGGATCAAAATGAGAGGCTACAAAGTAAATTCATAGTGCGTGAGATCAAGGAAGCACTCTTCCAATTGCACCTGGACAAGGCACTAGGCCTTGCCAGGTTTCCTACTAGTTTTTTCCAAAAATGTTGGGATATTATTATTCCAGACTTAGTGGATGCTATTGAAGACTCCAGATGCTCAAGAAAAACACTCAAGGAAATAAGCAACACTTTCATCACCCTCATTCTAAAGAAGGAAAATCTAGACACTTTTGAGGATTTTAAGCCTATTTCCCTTTGCAACACTATCTACAAAGTCCTTTCCAAGGTAATTGCTAATAGGATAAAGAGTATTCTTCTATTGATTATCTTGGAAGAGCAAGCTAGTTTTGTGCTAGGAAGGTTGATATTTGATGGAGTTATTATTGCTCAAGAAGCAATCCACTCTATTCAAAAGATGAAGCGACAAGCTATGTTGATCAAACTAGACATTAAGAAGGCATATGACAAAGTGAATTGGCATTTCCTCTTCAAGGTTCTGGAATCATTTGGCTTTGACAAGTAGTGATTGGATTGGATTTTTGAGTGGATAGCTTGCCCCGAATTCTCATTCCTTCTTAACAGTTCTCCAAAAGGATTCTTCAATGCATCAAGAGGGCTAAGAAAAGTGGACCCTCTTTCCCCTTTTATTTTCATTATCATGGCTGAGGCTCTTGATTGGGATTTTCTGAAAGCTAAACAAGATGGAGTTGTGGAAGGAGTACAAATTACTTGTGGCATACCTGAAGTTATGCACCAGGAATTTGCAAATGACAACGTGCTCTTTGGTGCGGCCATGGTAAAAGAGACCAAGGGGTTCAAATAAATTATCGACTGTTACTCCCAGGTTTTTGGCCAGGAGGTAAGTCAAGCTAAATTTGAAGTTTTTTCTTTAATTCTAGCATAGCCAGGGAAGTGTAGATTCTATGAATATTGGGGTTTCATAAAGGTTAGCTTCCATGTAAATATCTGGGTCTTCCTTTGACCAAAGGGGTACAACTAGGCAAAACATGGGATGTAGTAGTAGAAAAGATAAGATATAGTCTTGCTTCATGGAAGAAAAAATGGTTTTCCTAGGCTAGGTGCTTGTCGTTATTGAAATTAGTGATCTAAATGATTCCTATATACATGTTGTCTTGTCTACCACTATCCAACCAAGCTAACAAAGATATTAATAAAAAGATGAATAACTTCTTTTGGCAGGGAAGTTCTGATCAACACAAAATCCCAATAATAAAATGGAGGAAAATTTGTGAATAAAAGGAAGCCGATGGTGGAGGTGTGAAGAATATGCTCTTACAAAACCAAGCATTGGGGGAAAATCTAGTATGGTCAATTCATGCTAAACTAGAACTGTAGTGGGTCAGAATTTTGAGAGAAAAATATCTCGAGGGAGACCATAGTATCTTTGTTACCAGGGAGCTTCCGAGTGGTTCATGAATTTGGAATTTCCTCTGTAGTTGTAGGCATCTAATTTTGGATCATCTAACATGGGAAATCAACGAGGATCATGATGCACTTTTTTGGGAGGGTTCTTGGGAAGGTCAGAGTAAATTGGTGGAGAAAGCGGACTTGGTACAAGTAATGCGCATGTCAGAAAGCAAGCTTGGGGTAGCAAGGTGTGCAACTACATGGTGGTATAAAAGGATATGGGGTGTCTTAGTTACAAGTGGAAACGTCTCAATGAGTTAAATTTGGATCCTGGGTCAATTACAATGTTTGAAGAAGAGCTGGCTTGGTGGGCCATATGCTTAAGAAGTGACAGAGATACTCTAAGATGGAATGCATCACTGAATGAAATTTATAATGCCAAGGATGGTTATAGAATTTTATCTGGCTTGAATATGGCTAAGTTGCAGCTTCCCATTAGTTTGTGTTGGAGTGTGGATTGCCTCCCAAAAGTTGGACTTTTCACTTGGGCTGCGGTGCAAGGAAGAGTTCTTACAATTGACAGGTTCTTGTGTTTGGGTTACTCCGAGCCATCAAGATGTGTTCTTTGTAAGAAGGCAGAGGAAACTAGTGATCACCTGTTTGTAAATTTCCCTATGGCATAACATCACTGGTGATGGCTATGCATGAAACTGCAGTGGTAGATAACCCTCCCCAACAATCTCCTAAGTATGCTTTCTAGATGGCCAAAGCTTTACAACACTATGACCTTTGGTGGTCTTTGGATTGCTAGGAAGTCATTGGTCATACGGGAGTTATGCAAAGAGCAGAATTAGTGGATTTTCCAGGAGAACGTGATGCCCATGGTGACTCTTTTAAACAAAATCGAAGCAAGTATTGTAGAAATTATTAATGCCAGGGTGGTTGATCGATAGGGTGTCAAAACCATCTTCACTACTTGGGATGCCATAATGAGGAGAAATTGGAATGGACTTTCTATCCCCCTCAATTTGGTTTAGGTGGTGAAGTAATGAAGTTAGAAAGAAGTAAAGTGGTCTGGCAAGCTACGCAGGATGGTTGGATAAAGCTAAATTTTCATGGTGCCTCTTGTGGGAACCTTGTAATCTCTAGTACAGGGTGCATCATCAGAGATGGGCAATCAAGATGTTTAAGGAAAATTGCGGCTCCTCTCCCGATTGACACTAATAATGAAGCTGAAATGTAGACCCTAATATTGGGACTTCGTTTGAGCAGATACTTAAAGGTAAAAAACTCAGTTGTTGAAGGGGACTCAATCTTGGTCATTAATGCACTCAGAACAAAAAGTTTAACTCAATGGAAATTGAACACCAACTTGGAAATTTCCTTGGAAATTTTGAATGGTTTTGAGTTGGTAATTCTCAATCACACATTGTGAGAAGGAAATAAGGAGGTAGATTTTCTCTCCAACTTGGGGGAGATAGAACAAATATTAGAGAATTGAATTCAGCTCCTCTTGACCAATCCAACTAAGACTGGTGGGAGGTAGGGTGGGTGACTTACCACATATATTGAGGCAAGTCTGATAATTGGTTAGAGTGGGCCGAGGTGGTTGGGAGGTGACGTCCCTATTGGAAATCATTGAGGCCTTTATGGCCTTATTATTTTGGGTGATTGGTGGCTGCTAGGGAGGACATGTTTCGATTCCCAAAACATTTGATGTGATGTATCACTACACCTCTATGCGCACTCATTCACTTGAGTGACAGTGGCATCAATAGTGGCAAATGGTTTTATGATGGGCATGTTGGTAGTGTACAAAGTAATGAAGGTGGTGATCATTGCAGTGCACTCCCATTCTTATTTTTGGGTGGTGAGGGCAACACCTCTTTTCCAAGCCTATGTTTGTTTAAGCCTGAGTGTGGTCTTGGGTGTTTGCTTGGCTATGATGGAATGTTCAAAATTCATGGTGGAGATTTTTGTGGAGTCAATTGTCTACTTTGGGGCCGATACCCCCTTTGCTCTGGATTGTAAGGACCACCAAAATTCCTTTCGGGAAGTTATTGATTAGCACTTAAAGCTCATTTTTCTCAACATTGACCCATTGATAGTGGTGGCCATGAAAATGGTGCTTGGAAAGGGGCACCTGGAGTACAAGGAGTACTTCTGAGCAAATTCATAGGTAGTGTCATAGTTTTTAGCCTCCATTTTGGACAATGGGGTTCCTAAGGTAGAAGCCAGATTCTTGTTGGGAAAATTGTTCAAAAAGGACTTGCTTGGCGACCTGGAGGAGGTGCTCAAGGTGGTCATTCCTAGTAAAGGAGCACTACATCCATGTGATTTGGAGTTGGTGAAGAAACTAGGTGAGGTGATAAAAAATTTCCCTTTTATTCTTGATTTAAAAGGGATGGGTCTAGTGTGACATCAGATGATTGTTGCAATTGTAGTAATCTACCTCAAGAAGGTCTTTCGTATGGTTGAGGTAAGTGATTTGGAATGGATAAAATAATTTGATGCCTTTGCGAATGCAAATAATTTCATGTAATTGTTGTTGTTCTTTATGTTATGTTGTGGGGCTTGGTGATTTTTGGGTCTCATCTTAGTCTTGTGTCTGATAGGTGGTTTCTAGTAGTTCAGGCTGGTAGCATGGTAGGGTTTTTGTTAGCTTTAGCTCTTTGCACCGTTCAATGGTTTTGTCAAAGATGTTTTTTGTATAGTTTCTATGATGTTGGAAGGAGTCCTGGTGCAATAATGCACCATTTTAGTTTGTTGCCCTGGGGTCTAGTTTGACTGGGTGGTCTTTTTTTGGTTCGACATCCATTATTTCCTGCGATAGCAGATGATTGTAAAGTTTTATGAAAATCAATATAAACATCCATATGAAGCAAAAAAAAAAATATTTACACAAAAAATATTGGTTAATAAGATAAATCTCTATTAAAATTTGACTTTTGGAGCACCGGGATTTATAAATCCATGTGCATGTAAATTTTCAATACTAAATCATAGAGTATTTAACTTAAAATTAAATCTTTGTTCGATAAATTCTCCTCATGAATCACCTCCTTTCTTAGCTAGATAGGTTATGATACTTACCCACATAAGGGATGATACTTCAAAAATTTATTTGATAGTCCAATGCATCCTCCTTCACAATTTCTTCGTATTTAGGATCTATCACCGAATCCAAAGGATACTTTACTTTCAATGGGTAAAAATCTCCCAAAGTAGTCTTCTTGACATGTCATCATGGATACTCCCCCTAGACCTTGTTTAGAATGGTAACCAAGGCCACATGCACTTAGAGGGGTCAAAAACCTAACATTGCTAATTGTCCTGGATACTATGCTTCAAATATTTTTCTATAAAACTAGATTTCCCCATAACCAATACATACTCGAAGGCACTTCCATTGATTTTTTTTGTATTGGGATCTATAGAAGAAATAATGGGAGCATATCTTTTAAATTTCAAGTGTTCTTTCTCAAGAACAAGAATACATTTTCATACCTAGGATTGAACAATAAGTGCATGAAGAATATAAATATGCATCTTTCTCTTTTGAGCGAACATAAGCCTCAACTTCAACATCGTTTCATATTTTTAAATTTTTCTAAATACTTGTGGATCACAATTAGAAATTATTAGAACACATTCACTATCTATTTCTTATATCTTTTCCCAAACATTCTAAATGTAATGTCCCTAGTAGCTCCCTAAAATTATAATTGAAGATAGAATATACATTATGTGAGCACCACAAATGGTTAGAAGATGAATCATTAGGTTTAAAAGATCAAAATTATGCCTAATAAAACAAGGATTGTAGCACAACTAGGTTCTTGCCAAAGAGTGGAAAAGGGAATTTGTTTTGACAAGATATTATTCATGTTTATTTGATATTTAGGAAGGCTAGAAGCTCTAAACAATCATATGAATAACTCAATAATTTTGGCTATATTACCAAAAGTCATTTGTTTCAATATTAGGTAGAAGAAATATTCCCTCTTGTTATGAATTAATTTCTTTTGTATACTCAAAACATATCCCTAGCTTGATTTGTTTGCAATGGGCTTAGGCTTAGTTAAGTATGATTCTTTGTTTTAAAAATATTTGATAAATTATGTACGTTATCTTACCCAAAACACGCAACAAATAAAATTTGAACCAAGTAGAGTACTTGACCATGTAACCCATTTTTTCAAATTAAGATCCCTATGAAACTATGGAAGTTTCTCAAGTGACTTATATTGGAGGATTCTTCATGTCAAAAGGGATTGCCTATTCAAAGAAATCCTTTATATCTAGCCAATCTATTTGTAACTATAGAAGGGTCATTAATTTCAAGGGAAAGTAACACAAACTTATATATACACAAATATTTTATAATAAGTGTTTATCATACCCTTTAAATACAAACACAATTATAGTGCATGAAATGATGGTCATGTTTTAAGAAGATTTTTGAATTAAATGTCTAGAAAAGATTTTTGAATTAAATTTCTAGAAAGGAAATCACTGAAAATCTAAGGAAACAATGAAGTGGGTCAAAAGAGAAAAGAAGAAACTGTAATAAAGGATCAGCACGGCTATTTATATTCACTTCAAAATTGGCAGAATCGATGCAAAGTTAAATATTTCTTTCACATGGAGATCATTGCACATACAGAGTTATTGGGCACTGTTTTTTCATGCGGAGCTTGCAAAAATGTAAAGAAAGAAATGTGTTCTCACATCAAATTTGACCCCCTTCACAGATGGATGTTGAATGATTTCTTAGCCTCTGTTCATCAACGCAGAGATTACAGGTGTTTCTCTTGTCTATGTTCATACTTCATACAGATGCCAAACATTAAGAGGGCATGATTGAACATTCTGCTAGCACGTAGCCATCAGTAAAGCACATGGAGGAAAAGACAATTGTTCCAGATTTAATATGAGAAAAAGACAATTCATCATCTGCTGGAAAAGCTAAATAACAAAACACACTTAAAACCGAAAGGTTACAACAAAGCTAAGTTTTTAAAGAAAAAAAAGCCTGTAAAAGCTCTGCTCTTGACATCTACCTGCACTGTCTGGACGCCGCATGCTGCTTAGCTGCCTACCCCTTCATCTACCACTTGCCATCCTGCAAGATTCACTTACGTGTTGCTCCTTCCATCGCCCCACCTGCATGCCTCCCTACTTATACCCCTGTTTCTATACATACAGATCATCTACTGGCCCTTGCACATTTGCAACACTATTTATCCAAAATGAAGCAGCAATCAACAAAATGGGTGGTGATGGGTGTGTTGGTGCTCATCTCCTGCGCTCCCTTCACGATGGCAGAGTGCGAGGATAACCAGGGGAGGCAACAGTCCTGTGACCCGAGTAGGCTCTCTGAGTGCAGAGATTTCATGAGAGGGCAGAGGGGCGAGCAGGAGAGACCCTCGCGCAGGTGCTGCGAAGAGCTTCGTCAGATGCCTCAGCAATGCCGTTGCGACGCCATTCAGCGAGTGTTCGACCAAGAGCAACAGGAGTTCGAAGAGTTTAACCCCAGTGGACGTCAGGGGCGCGGACAACAACAACAAATATTGGAGAGAGCGAGAGAGCTTCCTTCCCGCTGCAACGTTCAACCCGGCCGCTGCGAAATTCAACGACACGGTAACTCTCTTTTTTAAGCTTTGTTCCCCTTTCCACACTTGGCCTTGGGTAACTAACATTTGGCCTTGTTGGTTGTGTTGGCAGGCATTTTCATGCCGGGGAATATTTGGTAGAGTGGAACGCGGTAACAGTATCCTTAATAGTATGTATGTACAGCCATAAATAAAAGTGTCTCGCCTCTGCTAAATCTTAGGTATTGTGATGCGGAGCTGGCACATCATCGTGTGCAGTTCTAAAACTATAGCTGAAGGCGAACTAGTTTTTCTTTATTCTTAAGATATGTAATATCCGCTCGAGGCTTCAATGAAAGAGTATCTCAATTGCTCAATGTGTTTCTGTTCATTACTGGATATAATTATCAATTGCTCAATATGTTTGTGTTCATTACTGGATATAATTATGTGGGTGTTTCAGCAGTATAAGGAAAACACCAACAGCAAGATCAGCTATTAAACACAATCACTGATCGTAAAGCAAACCAACCAAACAAATGTATTCTTTTTAGAAATGTAACATAAATACTTTTTCTAATACCCAACCAAAAATTAGAATTTGGAACAGCAAACAAAACTCTCACTGCTCAACAGTCTTTCTTATTCCTAAACAGTCTTCCTAGAAGAAGATTCTAACACTAGTCTTTCTTATTCCTAATTCTAACACTAGTCTTTCTTATTCCTAATTCTAACACTAGTCTTTCTTATTCCTAAACTCAACAGTCTTTCTTATTCCTAAACAGTCTTCCTAGAAGAAGATTCTAACACTAGTCTTTCTTATTCCTAATTCTAAGAGTCTTTCTTATTCCTAAACAGTCTTCCTAGAAGAAGATTCTAACAGTCTTTCTTATTCCTAAACAGTCTTCCTAGAAGAAGATTCTAACACTAGTCTTTCTTATTCCTAATTCTAACACTAGTCTTTCTTATTCCTAATTCTAACACTAGTCTTTCTCATTCCTAAACTCAACAGTCTTTCTTATTCCTAAACAGTCTTCCTAGAAGAAGATTCTAACACTAGTCTTTCTTATTCCTAATTCTAACACTAGTCTTTCTTATTCCTAATTCTAACACTAGTCTTTCTTATTCCTAAACAGTCTTCTTAGAAGAAGATTCTAAGTCTAAGAAGATTCAACATTCTTTCTAGAAGATAGTTAACTCATTAACTGAACTAAGCACAACAAATCAATTCATTTAATAACAAACTATTGTACAAATTAACAACAAACTATAGTTGATCAACAAATTAATTCATACTACAACAAATTATAGTTGATCAATGACAAACTATACAAATTATAGTTGATTAACAGTTTGTGGACACTTTTACAATATATGATAAGACAGCGTACATTCCAATACTAAACATCCAAAGATTTAAATTACACCTGAAAAAATATAAATTAAAATTATAGTTGATCAATGACAAACTATACAAATTATAGTTGATTAACAGCTTGTGGACACTTTTACAATATATGATGAGACAGCGTACATTCCAATACCAAACATCCAAAGATTTAAATTACACCTGAAAAAAGATTAAAATTATAGTTGATCAATGACAAACTATACAAATTATAGTTGATTAACAGCTTGTGGACACTTTTACAATATATGATGAGACAGCGTACATTCCAATACCAAACATCCAAAGATTTAAATTACACCTGAAAAATATAAATTAAAATTAAATGGTGAAAAAATATAAATTAAAATTAAATGGTGCAAGTGGTTCATCATATATAACATGGCCTATATTCATCATTGTCTTGTGAGACAAGGAAATCAAAAACAAGTGATTTTGTTATAGCACAACAAAGTTATGGTTGATCTGATGACAAACCACAAATTATAGTTGATTAACTTGGTTTGTGGTTGCTTTGCAATGTATATGATGGGCAGGCATTACATTTCAATACTAGACATCCAAAGCAGAGTGTTCTAGAGAAGATTCTAACAGTCTTTTCTTGTTCAAATGGTCTTCCTAGAGAAGATTACAGAGTCTTTCTTATTTCCCTATGGTCTTTACCAGAGAAGGTTCAACACTAGTCTTTCTTGTTCTAATTCTAACTAGTCTTTCTCATTCCTAACTCACAGTCTTTCTTATTCCTATGTCTTCCTAGAAGAAGATTCTAACACTAGTCTTTCTTATTCCTAATTCTAACACTAGTCTTTCTTATTCCTAATTCTAACACTAGTCTTTCAACTGTTCCTAAACGGTCTTCTTAGAAGAAGATTCTAAGTCTAAGAAGATTCAACATTCTTTCTAGAAGATAGTTAACTCATTAACTGAACTAAGCACAACAAATCAATTCATTTAATAACAAACTATTGTACAAATTAACAACAACTATAGTTGATCAACAAATTAATTCATACTACAACAAATTATAGTTGATCAATGACAAACTATACAAATTATAGTTGATTAACAGTTTGTGGACACTTTTACAATATATGATAAGACAGCGTACATTCCAATACTAAACATCCAAAGATTTAAATTACACCTGAAAAAATATAAATTAAAATTATAGTTGATCAATGACAAACTATACAAATTATAGTTGATTAACAGCTTGTGGACACTTTTACAATATATGATGAGACAGCGTACATTCCAATACCAAACATCCAAAGATTTAAATTACACCTGAAAAAATATTAAAATTATAGTTGATCAATGACAAACTATACAAATTATAGTTGATTAACAGCTTGTGGACACTTTTACAATATATGATGAGACAGCGTACATTCCAATACCAAACATCCAAAGATTTAAATTACACCTGAAAAAATATAAATTAAAATTAAATGGTGAAAAAATATAAATTAAAATTAAATGGTGCAAGGTGGTTCATCATATATAACATGGCCTATATTCATCATTGTCTTGTGAGACTCAGGAAATTAAAAACAAGTGATTTTGTTATAACACATATAAATAAGTTATTCATCATATATAACATGGCCTAGAAGAAGATTCTAACACTAGTCTTTCTTATTCTTAAATAGTCTTCCTAGAAGAAGATTCTAAGTCTAAGAAGATTCAACATTCTTTCTAGAAGATAGTTAACTCATTAACTGAACTAAGCACAACAAATTAATTCATTTAATAACAAATTATTGTACAAATTAACAACAAACTATAGTTGATCAATAAATTAATTCATACTACAACAAATTATAGTTGATCAATGACAAACTATACAAATTATAGTTGATTAACAGCTTGTGGACACTTTTACAATATATGATGAGACATCGTACATTCCAATACCAAACATCCAAAGATTTAAATTACACCTGAAAAAATATAAATTAAAATTAAATGGTGCAAGGTGGTTCATCATATATAACATGGTCTATATTCATCATTGCCCTATGAGACTCAGGAAATTAAAAACAAGTGATTTTGTTATAACACATATAAATAAGTTATTCATCATATATAACATGGCCTATATTCATCATTGCCCTGTGAGACTCAGGAAATTAAAAACAAGTGATTTTGTTATAACACATATAAATAAGTTATATGAGTCATATATAACATGGCCTATATTTTTCATTGCCCTGAAAAAATATAAATTAAATGGTGCAAGATGGTTCATCATAAATAACATGGCCTATATTCATCATTGCCCTGGGAGACTCAGGAAATTAAAAACAAGGCCTATATTCATCATTGCCCTATGAGACTCAGGAAATTAAAAACAAGTGATTTTGTTATAACAAATATAAATAAGGTTTAAGAGGTTTCTCATATATTATTATCAAAAGTGGATTTAATCTTGGAATAGAATTAAATTAATTATTAAAACTTAAATTTTTAAATTGAAATTTATTAATAATAATTTAAACTAAAATTCTTAAATTCAGAGTTTTATCATTCATTTGTGCTCATTTACATTGGATTATAATTTTGATTTTATTGTATATTACTTTCTTTAATTTGAGGGGTAAAAAATTAAACCATTAGCTATTGATTACTTATTGATTTATGAGAAGTGTAAAATACTTCAATTAGTGTCTAAAAAAGTATTATATAATAATAAATCTTAATTCATTATCAAACTAGTGTGCTCATTTACATTGGATTATAATTTTGATTTTATTGTATATTACTTTCTTTAATTTGAGGGGTAAAAATTAAACCATTAGCTATTGATTACTTATTGCCATTAGCTATTGATTACTTATTGATTTATGAGAAGTGTAAAATACTTCAATTAGTGTCTAAAAAAGTATTATATAATAATAAATCTTAATTCATTATCAAACTCGTTAATTACTAGTTTGAAAAATTGATTTGATTTTATAAATTTTGAGTTGAAATTAAACATTACTTATTGATTTGTGAGAAATGTAAAATATCTTAATTTGTGTGTTAAGATGTCATATAAAATTAATTCATTATCAAACTATTTAATTACCAATTTGAATTTTTGATTTTATTTTATATTACTTTCTTGAATTTATGGGTGTAAAAAGTGATTTTTTCCAGCCCTAAATTTTGACAAAATACTTTAATTTGTGTATTAAGATATTAAATAATAAATCTTAATTCATTATCAAATTATTTAATTATCAATTTGAAATTATGATTTTATTTTATATTATTTTTCTTAAAACTGTGGGTACAAAAGTGATATAAAAGTGATCCTTCTTTCAATTATTACTTATTGATTTGTAGAAGTGTAAAATACCTTAATTTATGATACCTTAATTTATGTGTTAGGTATTATATAAAATAATAAATATTAATTAATTAACAAATTATTTAATAACCAGTTTGAAATTTTGACATTTTATATTACTTTCCTTTGAATTTGTGGGTGTAAAAAAGTGATATTTTTTCAAATGAGCCCAAATTAAACAAATACTTATTGATTTGTGAGAAGTGTAAAATATCTTAATTTGCATGATAAGGTATTATATAAAATAATAAATCTTAATTAATTATAAAAAAATTTAGCATCAACATGCTATTATTGATTACATATGTAATTATGTTGTATAATTGCAAAACAATAATCATTAAATTGTATCCTAGAGGGGAATTCTTGCCTAAAAATCTTACATATTCCATAAGTTGGAGGCAAATAATTCACAAAGTGAACAAAATTACATAGATCAACTCTAAAATTTAAGAATTGAATTTGCACATATAGACCACATTTTCCATTGTTTTAAAATCATTAAATTGTATTGGCGTTACTTCTATTAAATCAAACAACCAAACCTACATCTTTGAATTTTTTTTACAAATACTTATGAGCAAATACATATTTCATATGTTAACTCAATTAACCAAAACTACATCTTTGAGTTGAATTTGAGAAGTATATTTGTTCTTTTACTTATATCAAATTTGAATTTTATGATGGATCTCTCTTTGTGCTTGTATGATGATTCTTCTTCTTATATTTATGTCACATGTCATGATTATGTTGATACCTCTTATGCATTGTGATACGCTTTATGCATCACATGTTATGATTATGTTAAACACCTCTCATTCTATCTTTCTTAGAGTTTCTTACTAGGTGTCATGATTTTCTTGACATAAGCTTTACGATTTTCATGATACATATAAGCTTTACACCTACTATTCTATCTTGCTTAGGGTTTCTTATTAGGTGTTTGATTTTCATAACATAAGCTTTACAATTTTCATAATACATATAAGCTATAAAACTCTAGGACATTAATGCTACATATATTTATAAATGTATATAATAGTTTTTATTTATTTTATAGTTATACATTTATATGATTCTAGATCAATGTTTTTTTATTTATTTACATTTACATGGTGTTAGATCACACATATTATCTTATGTTTATTTTTTTAGTTGTTGCATATGATCTAGGGTTATATTTTATTCTTTTAGTGGTCATACCTTATGAGACCTTATGGAGTCATCCTTGCCTTTACATAATGTTATTTTTTTTTATTCTCCTCCCACCTTGATATTCATGAGATCTTTAATGTTATCATAATATATTTTATTCTTTTAGTGGTCATACCTTATGCGACCTTATGGAGTCATCCTTTCCTTTACATAATGTTATTTTTTTTTAATTCTCCTCCCACCTTGATATTCATGAGATCTTTAATGTTATCATAACAAGTCTATCTTTTGATGCTCCATACTTCACACTCCCCATTGATGTTGCTTCTTCTATCGAGAGTGGTGTATAGTAGTGTTCAATCTCTCAACAATTTTTTGGCTCCGAAGTCCACCAATTTTTGGTGTGATCTTGTAAATGATATTTTTGTCTTCCATAACTATATGTAAAACCTCCTGCAGGGCGTTTGTGCTTGAGTGGTGCTATAGATCCTCTACACCCCTTCCTTTTGTATTCTCTATTTCGTATCAATAGAAACTCTATAGTGGCTCTACCACTTTTACCCAAAAAAAAAACTATTTCTCTGGGCTTATCATTTCAAACAAAATATGTGCATATTTCCTTTATCTTTTCTTTCTCCCTCTTCCTCTCACCCCCTCTCTCTTGTTCCTATTCTCTCCTTGTCCCCCTCTCTCTCCACCCACCTCTCCATCCCTTCCTCTCTCTCCCCCTATCCCTCACACTCTCTCCCTCTTTCCCATATCACTCCCCCCACCTCTCTCTATATGAATTTTAGATAAAATAAATACAATTAGAATAAATTATCTATCAATGTAGGAAAAAATAATTAATGATTTTATCAAAGAATGATTAGAATTCCTCAAACGAATAAAAATAATGATTTTGTGATTTAGAAATAGGTAGATCATACACAATAATTGAGTTTGTAGGACCAAATTCTAGGGATTGTATCTTTTAGTAATGGATGCTCCTTTTTTTCATCTCAAATAAAACACTTATATATTTTTTTAATTTTTTATTTACAAATTCTAATAGTTAGGCTTGGATTCAACTTATAAATTTGAGCCAAAATATTGTACTTGCATGTAAGATATGTAAATCTATATTTTTCATAAGAAAAAAGAAAAAGAAAATGTTGAGCATTATCTCCACCAAGTTTACACATTTTGAGATATTATGAAAAAATGCCACTATGACATCGGGCTCTCTCTTAGATTTCTAATCATTTAACTTTTTCTATAGTTCAAATAGATTAAGGTTTATATCTTTAATTGCTTTTGCTAGTGTCTTCATTTTTTTCTAAAAACATGTTTACTTCTTTTTAGAAATCATTTTTTATCTATTCATCTAGCTTTAAAATAAATTATATTTTTATACTATACGCTCTATTTTATACACATTCAATTTTATTTTTTTAATTTTTTTTCTAAAAATTAGAAGGAAGTGTGCTCAATTTTCTATTTTTTAGGATGTGTCCATTTTGAAAATTAGTAAAAATAATATATTGATTAAAAAATAGAAAAATAATATAGCATAAATTATGTGATGTTAGCTAATTTTCTACAAATTAAATTTATAATTTTTTTTTTTTAAATTCAACAATTTAAGGTGGGGACACTTGACCTCATATTGTATTTTTCTAAAAAAAATACCACTTTATATGCTCTCTCTATCCAATCCTCTTAATCTCCACTTTTTTCTAAAAAAATGTAGTTTAGAAAGTAGATTCTAAGCACTACTAATCTCATTCTAATTAGGTCTTGAAATTTGAGCATGGATATCTTGAATTACTCATCAAGGATCCTTTTTTGATGATTTTAGAAAAAAAGTGGCCAGTTTGACCCCATTTTAGCCCTCCATTTCCATGTACTTACTCTATTTTCTTTAGTATGGGATAAGCAAAGAATATTAAAATTATAAGAAGGTGAGGAGAAGCATTTCCTTTTCATCCACTCTTATGGTTTTATCTTAGTGGAACTCCTAGACTATGGTCATAGAAATTCTTTAAACGATGAATCTTTTGAACCTTTTGAGGAAGCTAGTGCTATTATTTTCATAGAGAAATGTGAAAATCATACACCATTTCACCAAGTGTCTTGGTTTTTTGAATGGGATTTACCCACCTTGAAATCTACCATAATATGTCCTATCATTGAAAATATTTTATACACTGAAAATACATATTTTCATAATCTATCACTTTCTTCCACGTATTATCTTCTATTTTAAGCCATACTTCTTTAGGTAAAAATTTGGCTATATGTAACCACACTTGTATCCTTACTATAGTTGAGTAAAGTAATTTTCTTGTTTCTAGGGATCAAGAGTCAAAAATCTACATAAAGTATTTCTAGAATATCTCAAAAGCAATCATTCACCTAGAAAATTTTAAGGAAGATATGGAAACCTTACCTATACTAGTATGAGCAAAAACATATTTGTCATTTGGTTAAACCTAGGAAACTATGGCTTGACCAAAAAAAACCTGCTTCTC